>PVIH01004433.1:0-69005 GCA_004025045.1 Sigmodon hispidus
ACCCAGCAATACCACTTCTGGGTGTATACCCTAAAGAGGCACATTCACACTCCAAAGGTATTAGCTCAACTATGTTCATAGCAGCATTATTTATAATAGCAAGAACCTGGAAACAACCTAGATGTCCCTCAACTGAAGAATGGATTAACAAACTGTGGTACATCTACACAATGGAATACTACTCAGCAGTAAGAAAAAAAAATGATATCCTAAAATTCACAGGCAAATGGATGGATTTGGAGAATATCCTCCTGAGCGAAGTCTCACAAACTCAGAGAGATAAGCAGTGGATGTACTCACTCACTAGTGGTCTCTAAACAAACAAACAAGAAAAAATAGCCAAACATGCCCAAGCAGCAAACCACAACCACTGAATAGCTTGGGATCAGAAACACCCTGGACTGACCCTTCAAACCCCAGTCCTTCTATAGGAACACCTGACTCACTCTTGAGGGAGGGGGGACAAAACTGGATTTGGCTGGGAGTGAAGACTGATCCAAGCATTGTTGTGCCAGTGTGACCATAGGACTGTCGGCTCCCTGCCAAAGGAGGGGATGGGGAGTTTCAGAGAAGAAAAATGATCAGATGTGGTGGGAGGGGGCAGAGACCTCAATAAGGATATACAGGGATGGAAAAAAAAATTCAGAGGGAAAGCTGAACACAAAGAAAATATATGTGTAGTAATCTTATTTGCTTTTCCACCCTTGATAAGCCATGCTTATGATTATTATCCTCTGTATAGTTATTGTTAACTCTTCAGCATTTTTTTAAAATTCTTTTTACTGTTTTTTTTTGATAAATACAAAATAAAGAAGAAAAAAATAGTAAAAAAAAAGAACATTACATATTTATTACCAGAAAAACTTATTAAGATGAAGTCTTACTTCTGAAAATTAATGTCCATATACAAAGGCACCCACATATGTAAAAAAAAAAAATTACCAAAGCTTAAATCATACATCAAACACCACATCTTTCTTTTTTGTTGTTTTGTTTCCTTTTTTTAATTTATTTTTATTTTATTATTATGAACAAAGAAGTCACACTTTCTGTCCTTGTATATCTTTATTCAAGGTCTCTTTCCCCTCCCACCACATCGAGTCAATTTTTCTTCTCCACAACTCCTCATCCCCTCTCTGGGCAGGCAGCAGGTAGTCACAAGGTCCCACCATCCTAATATTTCTTAGTTCAGCCTCCACTCCTGGCAAATCCAATTTTCTCCCCACAACTTCAAGAATGAATCAGGTGTTCCTCTATGGGGAGTGGGATCCAAGGAGTCAGTCCAAGGTGTTTCTAATCCCAGGCTGTTCAGTGATCGTGGTTTGCAGCTTGCACATGCTTTGCTTTTTTCTTGTTTGTTTGTTTGTTGGTTTAGAGTCCACTAATGAGTGAGTACATCCCCTGCTTATCTTTCTGGGTTTGTGATACCTGGCTTAGGAGGATATTCTCCAAATCGTCCTCCATTGTAAACACAACATCTTAATAAATAAAGACCTCAACACCTCACTCTCACCAATGGGCACATATGCCAAACAGAAAATTATGAGAAAAATAAGGAATCTTACAGATGTTATGACTCAAATGAACCTAATAGATATCTACAGATCATTCTCCCCTACCACAGAAGAATATACCTGCCAGGCACTGCATAGAGCCTTCTCTAAAATTGAACACATACTCAGTCTTAAAGCAAATTTTAACAAATAGAAAGCAATAAAAAAAATCCCCTGTACTTTGTCAAATCAAGAATTGCTTAAAGTTAGAATTTAACAACAACACAAACTACAGAAAACCTACAATCCCATGGAAATTTAATAATGCTCAAATGAATCACTACTGGGTCAAGGAAAGAATAAAAAAGATATAAAGTATTTCTTAGAACTCAATAAAAAAAGAATGTATGCCCAGTTTCTTGGACCTAGCCACGGGGACACATCTCATTGCTGACACATTACAGGCTAGCAAAGAAGACTCCTCCAGGCAGGTCACTGAATCCAACACCTCCAATGTGACCTAGAAATCTACAGGTTCCAGCTTCTCATCTAAATGCACCTGTCCTACTGTGAACACAGAAGTTCCCGGAGACTCATAATAAGCCATCCAGTTTCTATTGAACCAAGAGGTGAGTGACTCTTCTCCCAGCCCAGTCCTAGAGCACAATATTTAGGGCCTAGTCATCTAGGCAAAACCCATTCCCCTGAACCTCATTCATTGCATCCACAGTTGAAAGACGGCAGGGAATACTTCTGTGAAAGAGTCTCTCCACCAATACTCTGCACTGGACCCTGAAATCTACAAGACCCACTCCCTACCTCCAAACAACACATGCCCCTACAATCTTAGTGACTCGCTGAAACACTGACTTCCAACCATCTCTTAACCAAGAGTTGAGGCTAGCATGACCAAGAGTTATAGGCTAGTATGATAAATTGTGCAGGAAGGCTTCCCCAACAACATCCACGATTAGACCCTACAATTTTTAGGTCCAATTACCTCTCCTATAACAAGCAATACCTTGGTGGACTCAGTGGTTCCCATAGACACAAAATCTCTAGCTCCTATTAACCCAAAAGCTCTGATTGAACCAAGAGCTCCAATTGGATCAAAAGAGGCTCCCTGAGTCACAGACCCTGACAACTCTGATTGAAAAATAAGTACTCATTGAACTAACTGTGGTTCCCTGAGACACTAACACAGCCAGAAAAGATTGACCCAAAAAGAGATCACTGAGAAGTAGACACCACTTGCACCAATTAGAGGGAAGGATAAATATGCATTAGTGCAAGAACACCTACATCAATATAAAGAGAAATATGGCACCAGCAGTTCCCAACAGTTCTAAAACAGAAAGACATTAATATCACAATGTTGAAGAAGCAAAAAAAAAAAAAAACTACGTAAACATAACTTCATAAAGAAAATAGAGGCCTTAAAAAATTTTTTTTCCTAAAAGAAATTGAAAGATTTTTTTTTCTTTAGATCTTTTTTATTTATTTGCCTTGGTGTTTGCCTGGAACTGGAACTATAGACAGTTGTGAGCTGTCATGTGGGTGCTGGGAGTCAAACCCCAGTCCTCTGGAAGAATAGTCAGTGCTCTCAACTGCTGAGCCATCTCTCCAGCCCCCAAAAAGAAATTGAGAGATCTTCTAAAGCGTACTAAGAAAACTAGAGTCCTAGGAGGCATTAAAATGGATAGTGTTAAATATGATAGAAAGCCTGGGAATTTCCTTTATGTCTCCAAAACTAAGTATTGACCCCATTAGTAAATTTAAATTAGAAAACACAAAGACAGAGACTGTAGCTTCTTTCATGTTACTATCACTGCAAATTCTTAAGCAATAGATAAGAGTCCTGTTATTTGTAGTTACTTTCATTTAATCTCTAGAAGAAGTTAAATATAATACATAAATACAAACTATGAGCTCTATGTACTTTTATCCTGATGAAGAAAGTGTGTGAAGGTAATTTGTGAGCCTCATCACTGGTATGAGTCGTTCTCCTTCCAAAAAGTATGTGGAAGAATGATGTTACTAGCTTTGCAACAAGACACTCTTCAGTAGCTTTGAAATACCCTGTTGTGGAATTATGAAACATGAAAAAATTCATGACAACTATTTTGAACATAATTTCAATCTAGAATAAAATGTGTGTTAACATAAAGATGAAAAATATAAGCTCAGGTGTTCCTCTAGGGGGAGTGGAATCCAATGCTGTCAGTCCAAGGTGTTTCAGATCACAAGCTGTTCAGTGGTTGTGGTTTGCAGCTTGGATAAACTTTGCTTTTTGCTTTTGTTTGTTTGTTTGTTTGTTTGTTTAGCCTCCACTAATGAGTAAGTACATCCCCTGCTTATCTTTCTGGGTTTGAGATACCTCACTCAGGAGGATATTCTCCAAATCCATTCATTTGCCTGCAAATATTAGGATATCATTTTTTAAATGTACTGTTGAGTAGTACTCCATTGTGTAGATGTGCTACAGTTTGCTAATCCACTCTTCAGTTGAGGGGCATCTAGGTTATTTGCAGGTTCCTGCTATTACAAATAATGCTGCTACTGTCAGAATGGCTAAGATAAAAGACAAAGATGACAGCCTATGCTAGAGAGGTTGCAGAGCAAGGGGAACACTCCTCCATTGTTGGTTGGAGTGTAAGCTTGTTCAGCCACTCTGGAATGCAGTATGGCAGTTTCTCAGAAACCTGGTATTCAATCTCCCCAAGCATCCAGCAATATCACTTCTGGGTGTATATCCTAAAGACGCACAGTCACACTCCAAAGACAATAGCTCAACTATGTTCATAGCAGCATTATTCAAAATAGTAATACATGTTTTAAAATATATAATACAAATGGATTATTATAAAAGGGTAAAGAACTATTATATTTAAAAAATCTTATTGAGAAAATTATGTAACATGTACTGATATAACTTATAAAAGGATGTAGAAAAGTTCAAGTTAACATTTTATGCAGTGCACAATATCAGGCACTATGAAAATTTAAAAACATACTGTTTTAAAATTAACATTAATTTATAACATTTTAAGAAGCTCAGGTTAATTGCTAAAACTTTAAATGTGCTATGTTTCATGGTCTACAGAGCATTTCTATTTGAATACTGATTGCAGTGGAAGATGAGAAAAAGTATTACATTTTTGTGTGTCTTTTTTATTATTATGAATAAAGTCACATTTTCTATCTGTGTATATTCTTGTTCAAGGTCCCTTCTCCCTCCCATCCCCTCCAGTCACAGTCTCTTCTCCACATTTCCCCATTCTTCCCCAGCAAGGGCAGGAGGTTCCAAGGTCCCAAAGTCCCAAAATGGTTTAGTTCAGCATCCACTCCTGGAAGATCCAGTTTCCTCCCCCAACCACCAAGACTGAGTCAGGTGTTCCTCTAGAGGGAGTGGGATCCAAGGTGCCAGTCCAAGGTGTATCAGATCCGAAGCTATTCAGTGGTTGTGGTTTGCAGCTTGGAAATGCTTTGCTTTTTGCTGTTTTGTTTAGTGTCCACTAATGAGTGAGTACATCCCCTGCTTATCTTTCTGGGTTTGTGATACCTTGCTCAGGACTATATTCTCCAAATCTATCCATTTGCCTGCAAATTTTAGGATATCATTTTTTCTTACTGCTGAGTAGAACTCCATTGTGTAGATGTACTACAGTTTGTTAATCCATTCTTTAGTTGAGGAGCATCTAGGTTGTTTCCAGGTTCTTGCTATTATGAATAATGCTACTATGAACAGAGTGGAGCTAATGCCTTTGGAGTGTGAATGTGCATCTTTAGGGTATACACCCAGAGGTAGTATTGCTGGATCCTTGGGAGATTGATTCTCAGTTTTCTGAGAAACCATCATACTGCATTCCAGAGTGGCTGAACAAGCTTGCATTCCCACCAACAATGGAGGAGTTTTCACCTTGCTCCACAACCTCTCCAGCATAGCCTGTCATCTGTGTCTTTTATCTTAGCCAATCTGACAGGTTTCAGGTGGTATATCAAAGTTGTTTTGATTTGCATTTCTCTACTGGCTAAAGAAGTTGAACACTTTTTCAAGTGCTTTTTAGCCATTTGTAATTCTGCTGAGAATTCCCTTTTTAGTTCTGAACCCCATTTTTTGATTGGGTTATTCAAGGTTTTGGGCTCTAGCTTCTTTAATTCTCTATATATTTTAGAGATCAGTCCTCTATCCTTGTAGGGTTGGTGAAAACTTATCCTATTCTGTAGGCTGTTGTTTTGTCCTATTGACAGTGTCCTTGGCTTTACAGAAGCTTCTCAGTTTTATGAGGTCCCATGTATTGATTGTTGTTCATAGAGTCTGTGCTACTGGTGTTATATTTTCTTAAATAATTACCAGATGTTATGTCTATTCTGTATATAGTACAACTGAGAATTAGTTATTTTAACTTTGAAAACTTTAGTAAGACATTCTATAACTTTTGTCTTAATGGAAAAAATTTCTCTTTAACTTTAGTATATGTTTGGATTCCTTATCTGTCAAATGGTATTAACTATATCAATTTTAAAAATAAAAGAAAACTGAAAAAATAAACTTTTTAAATGTAGCAAGGTATATAATAAATTATTAAAGAAAATAAATAAGAGTAATTTACATACAAATAACACAATTACAAGCACTAAAAAGGGAAAAAATTTTAAAAAGCAAAGAAACAATAAATTGGAAAAAATATAATCCCTTAAAGAGAGCAAAAATAAACCTCACCAAAGCACAATTAAGCTGCTAAATAAAACAGTTCAACACATGAAAATTTAAATAGAAGCCAAAAAAAGACACAAACTGAAGGAATACTGGGAATAAAAAAAATCTGAGTAAATAAGCAAGAACTACAAATGCATGCATAAACAACAGAAGGAAAAAGAGAAAATCTCTGACATAGAAGATACAATAGAGAAAAATAAAACAATTAGTCAAAGTCCACACTAAAGCCAAAAAAGTCATGACACAAACTTCTAGAATATTGAAGACAGTATGAAAAGACCAAACATAAGAATAATAGGAATAGAACATTAAGAAAAATATCAGCTCAAAGGCACAGAATATATATTTAACAAGATAATAGAAAAAGCTTTCCCACCATAAAGAACTAAATTCCTATGAAGATACAGGAAACTTACCAAATATCAAGTAGGTTGTGCACCCCCAAAAATATCTACTTTTCACATAATAACAAAACCATTAAACATAGAGAATAAAGAAAGTATATTAAAAGCATCAGAAGAAAAAATGCCAAATATCTTAAAAAGGCCGACCTATCAGAATCATACCTCATATTTTAATAAAGAATAAAAAAGCCAGTATGTCCTTGGCAGATGTTATGCAAACAATCAGAGACTATGTAAGCCACCCATCTGGCACCCGAACTATACCTAGAAAACTCTCAGTTATCACAGATAAACCAAACAAAATATTTTGCAACAAGGCCAGATTTAAACAAGACTTATCAGCCCCACAGAAAACACTAAAAGAAAACTCTAACTTCAGGAAGTTAGATCCAGTCACAAACACACACATACACACACAAACACACACACACACACACACACACACACACACACACTAAAAATCCCAGAGCAGAAAGTTCCAAAGAAAAGAAACATATACTGTACAACAACAGAAATAATAGCAGGAATTAACAATGACTGGTCATTAATATTACTTAATATCAAATTACCACACATAAAGACACAGGCAAAAAGAATGGATTCCAAAACAGAATCCAATCTTCTACTGCATATAAGACATACACCACAACTTTAAAAAGAAAACACTACATAAGAGGAAAGTAATGAAAAAAGATTTTACATTCAAATGGATTTAAAAAGAAAGCTGGTATAGCTGTTGTAATATCCAACAAAATAAACTTCAAACTAAATTCAATCAAAAGGAATTGGGAAATATCTTATATATTCATCTCAGGAAAAAATCAGACAAGATATAATTTCTATTCTGAACACCTCTGACCAAAATATAAGGGCATGTACATATGCTTAAAATAATTAAATACTTTCTAAAATTCAGTAAAAATTTATTTACAACATACTTAAATATATGAAGCACAATGAACACAGTACAAAGAGGAAAGTTTATTCTGCTAAGTGCCTACATAGAAAAAATGGGGAATTTCCACACTAATGACTTGACAGCACAACTAAAAGCTCTAGAACATTAACAACAGCAATAAAAAAGCAAACTTACTTAGAAAGTGTACAAGGCAAAAAGTAATTTAACTCATGTCTAAAATTAATAAAACTGAAACAAAAAGAATAATTCAAAGCACCAAGGAGACAAAAAGTTGGTTCTTTGTGATAATCAACAAAAGAGACAAATTCATATCCAAACTAACCAAAAGACAAATAGAATATCCAAATTAACAAAATTATTACTATTAGGTCATACTTCAAAAATCTGTACTCTACAAAATTGGAAAACATAAAATAAATGGCAGCTCTCTGGATAAGTACTACCTACCAAAATTAAATCAAGACTAGATAAATAAATTATTTAAATAAACCTATATCCCCTAAAGAAATATAAACAGTTATTAAAAATCAACCAATCAATAAAAGCCCAGGGCCAAGCAGTTTCAGTGCAGAATTCTTCCAGTATTCCAAAGAACTAATATTGATACTCCTCAAGTTGTTCCATATAGTACAAACAGAAGAAGTGTTACCAAACATTTTTATGAGGCTACAGTCACCCCGATACACAAACCACATGAAGATACAACAAAGAAAAAGAATTATAGACTACTCTATCTCATGAACATTGATGCAAAAATTCTCAAAGAATATTAGCTAACCAAATTTAAGAACATATAAAAAATCATGTACCATAATCAAGTAGATATTATTTCACAATTATAGGGATGGTTCAGCATACAAAAATCTGTCAAAGTCATCTACCATATAAACAACTTCAAGAAAATAATGTAATCTCAATAGATGGTGGAAAGCCTTTAACAGAATCAAATACCTCTTTATAATAAAAATTCTTTGGGAGATTAGGGATACACAAATAGTATAAAATATAATAAAGGCAATATACAGGAAGCTGACAAGCCAATATTAAAATAAGTGGAGATAAACACAAAGGAATTTCACAAAATCAGGAACAAAACAAGGCTGTTCAATCCTCACTTATCTATTAATAAGGTTGTAGTGGGATTATGGTACATTGTAAATATTCATCCCTCCTACTGGTTTTATAAGAAGCTGAATGGCCAGAGGCAGACAGGAAGTATAAGTCAGACTACCAGACTAAGCATACTCTATGAACATCTTAGAGCAGAACAGAGATGTCAGGGGATGCAGAGGAAAAAGTAGAAATGTTGTTGAGAAAAGGTACAGAGCTACATGCTTGAACAAGGTAAGAATCATGGGTTAGTTTAAAAGGAAAGAATTAGCAAGTTATATACCTGGGCCGTAGGTTGAATAGCAAAAATTAATGTAAGCATCTGTTTGTCTCTGTGGGTTTGAGGGTCTGAAAATTTGTGGGTCAGAACCTCAGGGCTAGGATGGAAAGTCTAGGCCAGGAGCTTAATACAACAAATGGCAGACCAACATGGGTGATATACACCCACATAAAGCTGGAGAAAAATTAAAAAGTGTTTTAGAGCACAGAATCAGAGCCAAAAGCAGCTTCCAAGTTTTATCCTTAATGGGGTCATGGTACCGAGACAACATTTTGGGGTAAATTACAAAATGACTCTTTGGGCTTAAATAACAAATGGCTGTTTAAGATACACCAAGACCAGTTTCTGAAGTCTCACAGAAGACTCAGTACAAGCAACAAGTTGCATATGGTGGATTTAAAGTTTCTGTTTTTATTGAACAAAAAGGAAACAGATTCAAAGATGGCTTCTTAATGGGAGCATTTTCTTGGATCAGCTCTGTGTGCTGGAGGCAGAGGATTGACTTTTTTAAGAGATGCTTTCTAATTCAGCCTTAGAGGCAAAACATTTGTGAATCTTTTTAAGAGGCCCTGATGCCAAATACATAAACAGAGTTCATGAGCAGCAGATGGTAATGCTTTACTTGGTGATTAAATGGACCCCAAAATTCCCCAGAGCAGTAATTGTGGTTCTTACTAGTAACTCTGGTAAAGCTAAAGTCTATGAAGCTAGAAGGAGGTAGGTAGAGCCAGCCAGTTATACTAGCCAAGCTTTTAAGCCTTTGCCACACTTTGGTAGATTAAGGGTGAGGAAAAAAACAGAAAAAATAAAGTGATCTGGGAGGAGACAGCTACCCTATTAAAGCCTTTAATCCTTGGCAGATTAAAGGTGTGGACAGAAACTGAAAAAAAAATAAATGTAGCTGGGTGTAGTTAGTCATTCTAAGCAAGCAAATATTACACTGAATCTGATAGAAGAGAGAATGGGGCATAGCCTTGAATTCTTTGGCATGGGAGATAACTTCCAAAATATAAAATCAACAGCACAGACACTGGGAGCAACAATTAATAAATTGGATTCCTTTACACTGAGAAATTTCTGTAAGACAAAAAAATATGGTCAATAAGACCAAATAGCAACTTACAGAAAGGCAAAAGTTTTTTACCAACCATAAATTTGACTTACAGTCACTCTGGAATAAACTCTAAAATATATAAAGAACATAAGAAACTAGACATTAAAATACTAAATAATGTAATTAAAAATGGAGTACAGATCTAAACAAAGAATTCTCAACAGAAGAATCTTAAATGACAAAAGATACTATACCCAACGGACTCCTTTTCCCACTCCAAAGGCATTAGCTCAATTATGTTCATAGCAGCATTGTTCATAATAGCAAGAACCTGGAAACAACCTAGATGCCCCTCAACTGAAGAATGGATTAACAAACTGTGGTACATCTACACAATGGAGTACTAAACAGCAGTAAAAAAAAAGTCACATCCTAAAATTTGCAGACAAATGTTTGGATTTGGAGAATATCCTCCTGAGTGAGGTATCACAAACCCAAAAGATAAGCAGGGGATGTACCCACTCATTAGTGGACTTTACACAAAAAAGCAAAGAACAGCCAAGTTCCCAGTCTGCAAAATGCAACCCCCGAAAAACTTGGGATCAGAAGGAACTTAAGAGAGACTTCCAAGGATTACCCTAGGAAGAGAAAATAGAGAAGATCTCTGGCTAGGTCTCCAACCAATAGTGAAGATGTTGCCTAGGCAAGACTTCCCCTATTATCAAATAAATAGCCAACCAAGTGGCATTACGGAACTTGCATCCAACAATGAATAGAGGTAGAGGCAGAGATACATGCCTAAGCACTCTCTGAGCTTCTCGTCCAGGTTGGAACAGGAGAGAAGAGTCTATATGAGCAAGGAGATAGGGCTTATGAGGAAAACTCCCACAGTGATGGCTGGATGGAACTCTGGGGAGCTCACGGAATTAAGAACAGTCACTCAGGAACCTTCAAGCAAAGGAACCTCCATGAATAGGAAGCTGTCCACTGACATAGGCAGTATGTGGAGCCTTGAGTGGAGAGATCAGACTATTTCTATATATGAACTGGCACTTCAGAACCCATTCTATCCAGAGGAACACTTAACCCAGTCATGACATTATGAAGAGGAAATAGGACCTGCCTGGAGTGGTTGGTGAACTGATCTACCTTAGGACTTCCTGCCATTTTGGGAGAAGGGATGGGGGATGGGGAGGAGGAAGGCTGAAGGTGGACATGGAGTGATTGGGAGGGGGAAAGGAGGGAGAGCAAGAGGATACATGGGAAAAAAGATTTTATTTTCTTTAAAAATGAATAAATAAGTAGCCACTACAAAAAAGAGAATTGCTCAACATCGTTAACCATTAAAAATGCAAATCAAAATGACTCTGAGGTACCATCTTATATTTAGAAGATTAACTAAAATAAAAAATACTGATAACAATTTATGCTGAAAAGGATGTGAAGTATGGGGAACACTCCACCATTGTTGATGAGACTGTAAACTTATACATCTAATTTGGAAGTCAGTATTGTGCTTTCTAAAATAAATGAGAATCAGTCTACCTCATGATACAGATATATCACTTTTGAGCATAATCACAAAGGATGTACATTCACATCCCTTGGGCATTTGTTCAACTATGTTTATAGAAACATTATTTGTAATGGACAGAACCTGAAAAGAAACTAGATGTCCCTCAATTTTAAAAATGAATAAAAGTAATGTGGTATGGCACAATTATACAATGGAGTAATACTCAGCAGTTAAAAAAAAAGACATCTGATATTTGCAGGCAAATGGGCAGAACTAAAAAAATACCATGCTAAGTGAAATAATCCAGATCCAGAAAGTCAAACATGATATATACTCACTTACAAGTGAATACTAGCTATAAAGAAAAGAAAAACAACCAGGCTACAATCCCCAAACCCTGAGCAGTTAGTTTACAAGGAGTACCCTAAAAGAGACATCCGTAGATTCCCCTGAGAAGGGGGAGGAGATAAGTTCTTCTGAGTAAATTGGGAGTATGAGGAAAAGAGCTAAGTGGAAGAGAGTAAGAACAGGAGAATGGGATAGTTAAGTTAAAGGAGGGACAGAGATGGAGAGCAAAGAAAAAATCTGTCTTAATAGAGAAAGGCATTTGGAGTTTATGAAAAAAATCTAGTCATAAGAAAATTTGTAGGAACCAAAAAGGATGACCCCAGCTAAGACTCCAAGCAATAGGAATGTCTGTACCTGAACTGGCCTTCCTCTATAATCAAATTGATGACCACCCTAATTGTCATCATAGAAACTATATCCAGCAACTAATACAAGCAGATGCTGAGATCCACACCTAAGGAACTTAGACAAGCTCCCAGTCCATTCAAAAAGAGAATGAAAAAATTGTATAATCAAAGTGGTCAAGATCAGGATGAGAAAATCCACAGAGATAGCTGCTCTAGACTGACAACTAGAAACTCATATGTAGCCAAACTAGCCTCTCTGAATATGGATGGCAATTGTGTGTTTTGGTCAGTTTGTGAAGCCTCTGGCAGTGAGTCCAAAATTTATTTTTAGTACATGTTGAGATTTCCGTAGATCATTTCCTAAAGAGGAATATTTTGTTCAGCCTTCACACAGGGAGGAGGGTCTTGTTCCTGCCTCTGCTTGATAAGCCAGACTTTGTTGACTCCCTCTTAGTGGCCTTCACTCTCTGAGAAGTTGATGGAAGAAGGAATGTGGGGGGAAGATGTGAGTACTGAGAGCCTTATGACGGGAGGACGAAATATAATTTTCATGTAAAATAAAACAATGTTTTAAACAAAACAAAAAATGTGTTTAAAAAGTAAAAAAAATACAAAATAAACATTTCTTTTGATATTGACATTAAAATAGTAACATAAACACTAAAAATAAAATTATATCTGAAGACAGAATTATAAATGACAATCACAAAAATTCTTATGTCCCTTCAAAATCATATTTCATTATAGCTTAAAATAGTCATATTTCAAATAGAAGAGTCACCCTCAGAGATGAATTTATGGCATTACTTTACCTATATTAGACACTTGAATTAGGTCAGTAAAAAGTTTTAATAATTTAGCTGATATCTATGAAAAAAGTTTCTACTTTATTTGAATTTTCAGCCTATTTATTCTAAGCCAGTGTTTCATTTTAGACATTCGCACTTACTCAGATTCCTCATAGTTTTAGTTAAGCCCTCAGAGTTAAAAAAAAAAGCCTATAGTGGAATTATGTTGCATTATAAATAATTGTCCTGCATAATGGTTTAGTGAAAATGATATTTGGCCAAAGGAAAACACTAAGTGTTGTCAGAGCCACCAGACTAAAAAAGCTTTGGAAACAGAGCAGAGACACCATAGAGATGTGATGGAGACATGAGGATGAGATGGCAACAGATAGAGAGGAAAGAAGCTTAAGTGCTAAAAAGAAAAGGTATCAAGCCACATGGCTGAACAAGATATGAAAAAATGGGTTTGTTTAAGGGTAAAGAGTTAGCAAGCTATATGCCTAGGCCCTGTCAGCATAAAATTAATCCAAGCATCTGTAGAATTCTGTTAATGTGTGAGACTGTGTGACTGCTGGACTGCAGAAATGCCAGTCAAACCTCTGGTCTAGACCTGAAAGTCTGGGCCAGAAACCAGTTTATACACCCACTCAAATATTTACATGTACAAGACAGTGAAATACGAGTGTAGGTCTGACATCATACAGGACAAAGATGTGTGGAAAGGAGGCATCTCACTCTAGAGATAAATGCCTGTGACTCTCTGATCTCACATCCCCTCAAAACTACAATCTTCATTTCAACTGCAGTGGTAGTGAGAGCTTTGGCTTTGGGGGTGAAGATGATTTCTGAAGTGTTTTGAATGCGATAATGACCACTGAATCTTATGAGTTTATTGAATGTGTCCACAAAGTAAAGAAGACTTCGTAGAGGCTTTTACCTTTTGTTATTTACAAAGTCAGATGTCACCTCGTGTGGAAGTTGCACAAAGCACTTGCAGACAGGATTGTTTGTCTTACTACATTTAGGCTTTAATGAAATTGTATTTCAAATCAAGGTAGTTCTTAATTTTTACTAGTTTAAATTATTCTATTATAGAGCACCCAATAACTAAGCAGAATATTTTAAGAAATTAGAGTTCTCTAAGAAATATCTACAATAGAAATCCATGCTTTTATAATGCACATTAAAACTCATGGCATCCTAGCTAAAACCGATTGCAATTCAAATGGAAAACATGCTGGCATAGAAATATGCTAAGGAAATTACTAGTACTATCTCAGTAATAACCAAGTTAAAATCAAAGAATCATGGTTCCCCATTAATTAAAACACAATGGATCAATTTTTAAATTAAAAAATCATTTTCATTAAATGTCATGTAAGTTGGCTCTACGTTCTCAATCTAAAATATTTGAATGGATATTCAAGTAATTTATAGTTTTTTTTTGATAAAATAAGAAATACTTCATTGTTTTTTTAAAAAAGAAATAGACATAAAAATGAGTATTTAGTCTCAGAGTAAGCAGACATTAGCGCACAGAAAGTTGTATATCATAGGTGCCATGGGTTGAAACTACATATCTAGATTTGGGGGAAAATGTGACACTGGATTAAGCCCATAAACACGTGGGAAATTGCCTATCTTTCATGGCTTTCACCAGAAGCTTAGACCCAAAGTGGATGTTGAATATTACTAAGGATAAGGCAAACAAACAGGTGTGGGCATGTCTAGCTTGAGGTGAAAGAAAGATAAACAGGAATCTTTAGCTGACACAAGAAAAAAGTTTGTTATTTGGTGACAGAAGCTCAATTCTAAATTAACAGTCTCAAAAATACTTGAGAAAAAAAATTTGAAATCTACCACACAACTTAGTCTTTTTCTAAGCATAATAAAGTCTAACATATTATAAAGAATGATTAGATTGTGCTTTTAAACATATACACTAGAAAGAACAAAATCTTCCACATATTAATAGTAGATTCAAACAACCAAAAACTTATTTAGAAGAATAAAGTTAAGTATGTACAGGAAATGAAAGAAAATAGGAATATAATTTTAGAGATTACAAAGAACTAATAAAATAAGACTGTTAATCAAACACAAGATTATATAACTCATCAAAAAAGTCCTAAAGAAGCAACAATTTGAATGATTATATAAATGAAATACTGCATAAGCCCTAAGTAAAGCCAAATGAAAAAATGGATCATGAGAAAACAGAGTATCAAGTTTGGATAATAAGTTTGGAAAATTAAGTCATTTAGAAAAGGTTAATGATGAATTTTATAAAACTATTAATAGATATTAAAGGACTCTTAAACACAATAAAAAGACTATATCTTCAAATTATGGAAATTGAAGTAGAATATTCCATAAAAGTCATGGTAAGTATAATTAATGAAACTGTTGAAGTAAACTTCCCAATTGTAGAGAAGACAAACAGGCTCATACAGATACCAACATAATATCAATAAGAGAAAAGAATAACTTCACTGAATATGTAGTCACAACACTGAAAACACAAACAAAAGAAAATACATTGACAGATACTAAGGTTGAGTAAAAGGATAGACTATCAGAGTAACATGTAATTCTTCAACAGACATAGTTGAAGTCAGAAGATCATAGAAAGATGTATTTCAAATCTAATAGTCCACTATATTTTTTTCAAAAACACAATTTTTATTCTTTATCCAGTGAGCAACAAACAATAAAATCCTAAGCATAACAATCTGACAGAATCTGAGTTTTCAAGCTCAGGTACTAAAATCTAATTAAATTTCAGTGTTAAAATATCACTAGAAGTCTTCTGCACCTTAGAAGCACTATATCAGCCCTGGTAGTGTGCAGTTGGCAGCTATCTTTTTTCACCTTGACAGAAGACACTTTTCTACAAAATAAATTTATTAAATGAGTTTTGGGTGCAGACCTTTATTCATTAGAGCAAAAGAGAAGCTGCCTGGAGGAGTGGAGCAGGGAATCACTGGAATTCCTATGCTGCAAGACTCTCCTGAAGCACAAGAATAGACTGCTACATTTCTGCAGTGAATTCTCACAACCTTCAGTATGAAAGTTTATTACATGAAAAAAGTCTTTCTAGTGTCTGGATCTTTTACTCATCTTTTCGCATTTACACTTATGTCTACCTTCAGGTTTTTAAACTTAATAACAATTATAATTAATGCTACTGAAGTAAACTTTCAAATCTGAGAAGACCTGAAAGACTTTCATTGTCCCAACTTGAGAAAAACAATTATAATTCTTCACTCCATCAAGAAGTTGGTAAAGTCTCATACACCCTTCCCTAGAATGAGCCACCATAGAGTAGTATGCTAGGATTTGTAGCTTCTAGAAGTACTGACTAATCTAGTTCCATACTCACTTCACTAACTGAAAATTTTAGCTCCTACAGTATCATTAAATACTGCAATTATTCAGGGATATTGCTTGTTCCCTCCTCTCATGTTCTTATCCTTCCTGTAGGGTACCACTCCAAGGAATACACACTCATGCAGATAATATAGTAGAGAATTATTTTTGTCAAGTGTAAGTATTTTAAATACACACTGCTATACCCAGATAAACAATCCAATAAAATAAAAGAAGAAAAAATATACATAATAAGAGAATCACACTATGACTGACCTCTAACCCAACTTCACAAAGTATAATGGAGGAAACAATATGTCCTAAAGTCAGGTAGAAATACACTAAAGAAGCCACTAGCTAACCAACCAAGAGTTCTAAGAAAACACTCCAAAATCAACCAAGATGCATTATTGAATGTACATATTTCAGAAACTATATTTAGCCTCAATTTTATAATAAAAAATCACATTAAAAGATTAGATGTGAAAAAAAAATCTATCAGTCCATCACCTACATAATAAACAAATTGTAGTAGAAAGATAGTATCTAGCTTAGGAGAATATTGTTGAAAAATTTACACTGGAAAAATGAAAGTAAGAAAAAATAAGAATAGACACTCTACTACTAAAAAATGTATTTCAAATAAAAAAAATAGTAAAGTTACTTCATTCTCATCAATTCTTCAATCTATTGAATAATATTTTGCCATATACTTAACATTAGTTGTTAACATGACACACCTGAAAAACATGATCCTAAGCTGAGAAAATGCCTTCTTTGGATTGTATTCATCCTGTGGAAGAGTTTCTTAAATTATTATTATTATTATATGTAATAAATGTTTAATGAGTCTTTATTAATAAATGATATTTTTAAAGTGCTAATTCATATATAAAATTAGTTTCTGGTCATCAAATAATTTTGTGGTACTTTATCCTTTACAATTTGAGTTTCACCTTGAATTCAAAATACATAAATATCAGTGCATTTACTATACTTTTTCATTATAATTAAATCTATTTCATATTCTATTAAAATATTTAATATTTTTGCAAAGTTCACTTTGCAACAAAAATTTTATTCAAAATTCTAACTTATCATCTATTGACTTCATTACCTTGCAAGTGCCTAGTTTTGTAATGACAGAAAAAATATAATCTGATATCCAGGTTTATATAAACTCTTAATAAATATTAATTCTATAATATAATTAATTCATAGTAATAAACTTCAACAATATGCTGTATCTGTTATTCTATAGTGGTTTTATTTGTTGTTTCTTCAAATGTGCTTTTCTACTATCTTCTTCCTTCAAGTCACTGTTATACTGTTTCCCATGTTTTACATATAATAGTTCTTTTTTATTGTTTTTTGAAAATCAATATCATACTTTATATAAAACAGCAAAACATTCAGAATAGATAAAAAATCACACACTAATAAACCTTCTCTTTTCTCTAAAATACATAAAACAAAAAATCTAAAGCTTCTCAAGCCAGGTTAGGCTCAGCTACAGATAAAGAAAGCACAGAAGGCCACAGCTAATGCCCATGAATGAACCACAGCCACCACAAATTTCTGATAGACAACCTTCCTAAGTCAAACCAAAAGTTTTGCTTTGTTTTGTTCTGTTTGGATTTGTGTGTGTGTATGTGTATGTGCTTTAAAAAAATTTATTCGACAACCATTTTTCAATGAAAAAGAAAGTATTTGCTAAAAATCCACTAATGAGTGAGTACATCCTATGCTTATCTTTCTGGGTTGTGATACCTCGCTCACGGGGATGGACATTCTCCAAGTCCATCCATTTGTCTGCAAATTTTAAGATCTCATTTTTTCTTACTGCTGAGTAGTACTCCATTGTGTAAATGTACCATAGTTTGTTAATCCATTCTTCAATTGAGGGACATCTAGGTTGTTTCCAAGTTCTTGCTATTACAAATAATGCTGCTATGAACATAGTTGAGCTAATACCTTTGAAGTATGACTGTGCATCTTTAAGGTATACATCCAAAAGTGGTATTGCTGGGTCCTTGGGGAGACTGATTCTCAGTTTTCTGAGAAACCACCAAACTGCATTCCAAAGTGGCTGAACAAGCTTACACTCCCACCAACAATGGAGGTGTGTTCCCCTTGCTCCGCATCCTCTCCAGCATAGGCTGTCCTCTGTGTCTTTTATTGTAGCCAATCTAACAGGTGTCAGGTAGTATCTCAAAGTTGTTTTGATTTGCATTTCTCTGATGGCTAAAGAGGATGAGCACTTTTTCAGGTGCCTTTTAGCCATTCCTATTTCTGCTGCTGAGAATTCCCTTTTTAGATATGAACCCCATATATTGATTGGGTTATTCAAGGATTTGGGCTCTAGATTCTTGAGTTCATTGAGATCTTAGAGATCAGCTTCAGGAGATCCCACTTATTGATTGTTGGTCTTAGTGTCTGTGCCACTGGTGTTATATTTAGGAAGTGGTTGCCTGTGCCAATTCATAGAAGTGTATTTCCCACTTTCTTTCCTATCAAGTTTAAAGTGGCTGGGGTTGTGTTGAGGTCTCTGATCCACTTGGATTTGAGTTTTGTACAGGGTGACAAGCTCGGATCAGGTGCTCATAGGATCTATTTGCATTTTTCTACACACTTCCATCAAGCTATGCCAACACCATTTGTTAAATATACTATCTTTTTCCATTGAATGTTTTGGGCCTCTTTGTCAAAAATCAGATGTTCATAGATTTTTGGGTTTATATCTGGATCCTCAATTCTATTCCATTGATCCACAAGTCTGTTTTTATGCCAGTACCAGGCTGTTTTTGTTACTGTAGCTCTATAGTATTACTTGAAGTCAGGGATGGTGATGCCTTCTGAGGTTCTTTTGTTGAGGAAAATTGCTTTGGCAATTCTGGCTTTCCTTTTATTTCAAATGAAATTGAGTATTGTTCTTTCAAGTTCCAAAAAATATTGTGTTGGGATTATGAAGGGCAGTGCATTGAATCTGTGGATTGCCTTTGGTAGAATTGCCATTTTTAGTATGTTGCTCCTACCAATCCAGGAACATGGGAGAGCTTTCCATTTTCTGATATCCTCTTCAATTTCTTTCTTCAGTGATTTAAAATGTTTGTCAAATAGATCTGTTACTTCTTTGGTAATAGTTACTCCAAGGTATTTAATACTATCTGCAGTTACTATGAAGGGTAATGTTTCCCTTATTTCTTTTCCAGCTCTTCTATCTTTAGTGTATAGAAGGGCTACTGATTTCTTTGAGTTAATCTTGTATCCTGCTGCATTGCTGAATGTGTTTATCAGCTGTAGCAGTTCCTTGGAAGAATTTTGTGGGTCACTTATGTATACAATCGTATCATCTGCAAATAGAGATAGCTTCACTTCTTATTTTCCGATTTCTATCCCCTTAATTTCTTTTAGTTGTCTTATTGCTTTAGCTAAAACTTCGAGAATTATATTGAATAGATAAGGGGAAGGGGACATACTTGTCTAGAACCTTATTTTATTGGGATTGCTTTGAGTTTATCTCCATTAAGTTTGATACTGGCTGTTGGCTTCTTGTAAATCGCCTTTATTATATTAGGTATTCTTCCTGTATTCCTGATCTCTCCAGGGCTTTAATCATAAAGGAGTATTGGATTTTGTCAAATGCTTTTTCAGCATCTAAGGATATGATCATGTGGTTTTGTTCCTTTTGTTTGTTTATATGATGGATAACGTTTACAGTTTTTCGTATGTTAAACCAGCCCTGCATTTCTTTGGTGAAGCCTATTTGGTCATGGTGGATGATATTTTTTATACATTGTTGTATATGGTTTGCCAAAATTTTGTTGAGAATTTTAGCATCAATATTCATGAGGGAAATTGGTCTGTAATTCTCCTTCTTTGCTGTGTCTTTGAGTGGCTTGAGTATTAAGGTGATTGTGGCCTCATGAAAGGAATTTGCCAATATTCCTTCTGTTTCAACTGTGTGAAATAGTTTGAGGAGTAATAGTAGTAATTCTTCTTTGAATGTCTGGTAGAATTCGGCACTGACACCATCTGGACCACGGCTTTTATTTTTGGGGAGGCTTTTAATGACAGCTTCAATTTCCTTAAGGGTTATAGACTTGTTTAGGTAATTAATCTGATCTTCATTTAATTTTGGTAGATCGTACCTGTCCAGAAAGCTGTCTATTTCTTTGAGGTTTTCCATTTCCATGGAATACAGATTTTCAAAATATGATCTGATAATTCACTGTATGTCCTGGGGGTCTGTTGTTATGTCCCCCTTTTCATTTCTGATTTTTTGATTTGATCACTCTCTCTGTTTTTTGATTAGTTTGGCTAAGGGCTTATCTATCTTGTTAACGCTCTCAAAGAACCAACTCTTAGATTTATTGATTCTTTGTATTGTTCTTTTTGTTTCAATTGTATTGATTTCAGCTCTAAGTTTGATTATTTCCTGCTGTCTACTCCTTCTAGGTGAGTTCGCTTCTAATTGTTCTAAGGCTTTCAGCTGAGCTGTTAGGTCTCTAGTGTGGAATTTCTCAAGGTTTTTCATATAGGCATCTAGCGCTATGAATTTCCCTCTTAAGACTGCTTTCATTGTGTCCCACAAGTTTCGATACGTTGTAGATTCATTTTCATTGAATTCTAGGAAGACTTTGATTTCTTTCTTAATTTCTTCCTTGACCCAGAGATGGTTCAGCTGATTGATGTTTAGTTTCCATTAGTTGGTACTCTTTCTTTGATTTTTGATATTGTTGAACTCTAACTTTAGGCCCTGGTGGTCTGATAAGTTACAAGGGATTACTTCCATTTTTTGTATTTGTTAATATTTGCTTTATGACCAATTATGTGGTCAATTTTGGAGAAAGTTCCATGAGAAGCTGAGAGATATGTATATTCCTTTGCGTTTGGGTGGAAGTTTCTGTAAATATCTATTAAATATATTTGCATCATAACCTTTTTTAGACTCCTTATTTCTCTGTTGAATCTCTGTCTGGTTGTCCTATCCAGGGTTGAAAGTGGGGTATTGAAGTCTCCCACTACTAGAGTGTAAGAATTGATGTGAGATTCGAACTTTAGCAGTGTTTCTTTTACATAAGTAGGTGCCCGTATATTAGGGGCATAAATATTCAGGATTGAAATCTCCTCTTGACAAATTTTTCCTCTGATGAATAAGTAATGATCATCTTGGTCCCTTTTAATTGCTTTTAGCTTAAAGTGTACTTTGTTAGATATTAGGATGAAACCCCCTCTTGTTTCTTAGAAACATTTGACTGGAAAATCTTTTCCCAACCCTTTATTCTAAGCCTGTGTCTGTCTTTGTGGTTCAGGTGTTTGTCCTGTAGGCATCAGAAGGATGGCTTCTGTTGTTGTATCCATCTTGTTAGTGTGTGATGTTTTATTGAGGAGTTGAGTCCATTTATATTAAGGGAAATTAGTGACCATTGATTGATATTTCCTGCCATTTTTGGTGATAACTTGTTTATATTTCCTTTCTCTGGAGTATTATTCTGTGGAATTATTGATTGTTTGTGGTTTCATGGGTGTATCTGGGGCCCTTAGGTTGGAGTTTTCCCTCTAATACTCTCTGTAGTGCTGGATTGGTAGATAGATATTCTTTCAGTCTGACTTTGTCCTGAAATATCTTGTTTTCTCCGTCTATGGTGATTGATAATTTTGCAGGGTATAGTAATCTAGTTTCACAGCCTTGCTCTTTTAGAATCTGTATAACTTCTGACCAAGCCCTTTTAGCTTTCATCGTTTCCATTGAATAGTCAGGTGTTATTCTGATGGGTCTACCTTTAAATGTAAATTGGCCCTTTTCTTTTGCAGGTCTTAAAATTTGTTCTTTGTTCTGTATGTTGTATGACTTTATTATGATGTGGGGTGCTGAATTTTTATGGTGGTCATATCTATTTGGTGTTCTGTAAGCTTCTTGTAGTTTTATAGGCATTTCCTTCTTCAGGTTAGGGAAGTTTTCTTCTATGATTTTATTGAAAACATTATCTGTGCCTTTGAGCTGGTATTCTTCTCCTTCCTCTATTCCTATGATTCTCAAGTTAGGTCTTTTCATGGTGTCCCAGATTTCCTGAACATTTTGAGATATGGCTTTTTTATTTTTAGTATTTTCTTTGACTGATATATCTATTGGAGCTACTGAGTCTTCCACTTCAGAGATTCTTCCATCTCTTGAACTCTGTTTGTTATGCTTGTATCTCTGGTTCCACGTTTTTTCTTTAGATTTTCTATTTCCATCTTTGCCTCATTTTGTGCCTTTTTTATTGCTTCTATCAGCTTTTAGTTCCTGGCATGTTTCTTTCATTTTTGGTTTACTTTTTCTTGGTTTTCTTTCATAGATTTGTTCATCTCTTCCAATTTTTTGTTTGTATTTTCTTCTATTTCTTTAAGGCATTTTTTCATATTTTCTTTGAGAGCTTCGATGATCATCATAAAAGAATTTTTGGTGTTGCTTCCTTCTGTTTCCTCTTCATTGCTCAGTTCAGATCTGGTAGTTGTAGGATTGCCTCTTTCTTCTGGAGTTACCTTGTTGTTCTTTATATTATTGTGTAAATTTTTGCACTGGCGTCTGCCCATGACTTCAGTGGTTCACGATTAGGTGGCTCCTGGTCTATGTGGTACTCGGGCTTATGTGTCTCCTGTCACCTCTGAACAAAAGGTCTGCTCAATCACTACCTCTGCTCTGGGCAGGGGACTGAATTTCAAGTCTTCAGTCCTTCTCTGTTTGAGCAGTTGGAGGCGGGGTGTCCATGCAAGTTCCCTCAGCTGCTGCAGTTAGAGTTTATCTCTGTCTGCTACAGAGTTTGTGGGAACATGCTCTACAGATAGCACCTGGTCTCAGATCAGGCTACTGCCTATGTATGAATCTTTTCACCCTTTCTATGATCAGGAGAAATTCAAGCCCTACATTGCTTTGTTAAAGAATAACTGCCTACATTAGTATATAAGCCTATGCATTTACTATTGTAGTTATGCTGCCAATAAAGATTATGAACTAAGGAGAATAGTGTAAGCATATATTTTTTTGAAATTCTCTATAGATATCCTTGCTGGTTCAAGTGTACCTCTTGGACCCCTAGTTAAAGTGCTGTTGGGGCTGGTTTTCCCAAGGCGTTAAGAAAGCATTTAATCACTGGCTTGATTACAGTTTCAGAGCCTTAGTCCATTAATATGATTGGGAACATGGCAGCCTGCCAGTAAATGCTTTAGTAGTAGCAGAGAACTCACATCCTGATCCCTATGAAGAAAAAGAAAGACTTGGCCTGACATGGGATTCTGAACATCAAGGCCCACCCAAATGGTGCACCTTATACAGTAATGCGAAACCATCTCCAACAAAGCTTCAGAGACTTATAGTTCTAATTCTGTCAATCAGTTTAATCCCTAGAAATTAACATTGTACACTTGGGGATCATTTTTATTCAAACTACCCCACAAGTTATACTTCACCATTTGGAGACATCAAGGCAGGAGATGAAAATGGAATTTTGAAGCAGAAACCAAAGGGGGCTATTCTTTAACTGTTTGCTTTCTCTGTTTTAGTTGTTGCCCTTCTTATACATCCCAATTTCAGTGTTCATGATGGGCAATATATTCCTTCATCAATTAGAAAACAAAAAAGTCCAACAGGCATACTGATAGGCCAGTCTGATTCAGATAATTCTTTAGTAGAGATTCCTTCTCCCCAGATATGTCTAGGTTTGTATCAAGTTGACAGAAAGTATAAATGTCCAGTGTTACAAACAATATCTGCTGTAGTCCTGTTGAAGCCTGAGTTCAGGTCTTGAGATGAGGAAGGAGCCTAAAAAAAATTGATTTTTTCTGACTACCAGAAAAGCTTCACATAAGTGGACAGCTATGTATATAGCTCCATTCATTTTTATCTACATATCAAACCCAAGCTTGTTCATTCATATCAACAAACGTTTTCCAATTCTCTAACATTAACTTCCAGGAAAAACAAAAACAACAAATATGTTTTATGGCAACATTTACGTCAAAACATCTTTTAAACCAAAAATACTTATCATTTTATTAGCTTGACAAACTATAAAGCAAGGAACCTCCTGTGTTTACAAAACTAAAAGGTGATATACATAGGCATATATTTTCAGAAACCACTGTGTCATTGGAAAAATACTTACAGAAATGCACTTTATCTGTCTTTGATAATTTCAGCATTGTATTATAAGAGCTGTCTGAAGTGACAGCTTCTCACTTCAGACAATAAACCTAAAAACTAACAGCTCCAAAAGACTTTAAATAAATACATCTGAGAAAAGTGGTGTTTCAATAAATGATAATATCCATCTCATTCATGATTGGGAAAATTACACTAAAACTGTCAAGAGCATCAACAATATTATAAGAGCAAAGAAAGCATATAGACTGTATGGCCACTACAGCATTCTGCACTGTTTCAAAATTCTGCACATTGAGATTGTTTCTATGGGCTTCTGCTTCCTTTGAAAATTCATCAGACAAGCACTCATATACTCATCCAAAACTAGATAGCTCAACTACCAACAATAATCCTTATTCCTCAGTCTCACAGGCATTCTTGTCTAAATATCCCCAAAGCCCAATTGCTCATTAGTGGGCTTACATTCTTTAATGAGGCCCAGAGACAAATATAGACACAACCATTCAGCCTTCTAGTCCTCAGGCAGCTTATACAGGTATCTGTGTCACCTGGCCTTTTTTCTCAAGACATAAAATTCAAAAAAATGAGTATTTCTAGTTTTTTTCTAGCTTATAGCTTTCATATTCATTCACTCTCTAAGTAAAATTCTCTGAAACTGAGGAATGGATTAGCAAGCTGTAGTACATGTACACATTGAAGTACTACTCATCAGTAAGAAAAAGGTGATATTCTAAAATTTGCACACAAATGGATGGATATGGAGAACATCCTCCTGAGCGAGGTATCACAATCTCAGAAAGAGAAGCAGTGCATATACTCACTCATTAGTGGACTTTGAAAAAAAATAAAAACAGAGAGATGTCATTGTTCACAAGAACTCAAGGCTAGAACATAGATAAATGACACAATGCCTCACTTCTGCATTGATGGCCTATGGCAGAGGTGTGGGTGAGAAAAGACTTGCTTTCTTTAAGAGTCTGGCCACAGGGAGTTTAATTATGCTCCAGTAAGTAAATGAGCAGCATGAATGGGCATTTTTGTAAATGGGGAGATCATAATAGTGGGCATGATTCCAAGAGGTCTGATATCTGAGTTTCTTGGGGTACATGATGTAAAAGCACCAAATAATATATATACATATATTTTTTAAAAAAATAAATACTATCATTAATATCAGGGTTTCACTAGCTTTGTAACTGTAAAGACTTTAATTTTTAAGTTTTATAGAATTATATGATATGTATTTGTCTTAGATTTTTAAGTTATCGTAGAATTCTGTAGTAAGTCCATATTTTCTTGTGTTTTTTCTGTTATTGCTGTGTCTTATTTTTAGTATGGAATATTTCATTAGTATTGCAAGCAGGTTATATAGTAAGCATTTGTTAAAATCATTCATTAAATTTAGGTTTAATTTTGCTATCTAAAAACTCAGAAGTTTTTTTCAGAATCTTCAGTTTATCAAAACAAATTTATAATGTATCTATCTTCTGATTTTCTGGAATTTCATTCATATATGTTATAATGTTTGCCTTTCAATTTCTGGCTTTATTGAAGTAGGTCTTCCTTTTTTGTTTAATTTGTTGGGGAATTTGCCAATTGTGTTTAATCCTTAAAAACAAATTAATTAATTAAAAAAAAAGAAAACTATGGATGTTGATACAAAAAGCAAAAAAGAAATTTTCTGCCATCAACAATTCTTTATTCTCAATTCTATGAGTGGGATTTTAATTCTGTAAGTTGATGTTGTTCACTGCAAAACAAGGGCCTTTTTAAATAAGCCCAAGTGGCATTTATATTTGCATAGAGTTTTAGAAGGTATTTTAGTTTAGCTAAACAAAAGGAATAACTTCAGTGATAGGGTCTATGAACTCCCCAGCTGATTTTACAGTAACATACATGGATTCTCTCCCATGAAATTGTTCTTATGTCCAATCAGAGTGGTTTGTAATCTATCCAATAGTCATGGCACAACAAAACAAGTTGGCATACATTGCTTAGAATTTTTTATCATGGAGGTACTGTGTCTGACATCTGAGTAAGGTGGTTGATGTCTCTCTTCCTCTAAAAGTCTACATAGCATCCTTTTAGCCAGGTACTTGGGCATTTCCAGCTCAATTTCTAATTAATTTTTCTGTATCTTGAAGAAAGATTTGTGGTGCCTTCAGCTATTGGGAGATATCATATAGTTTTACTGAACAACAAAGAGAAACGATAATACCCTTGTCATTTTTAGGAACATTGGATTCTACCAACCAACATTTCATGTCTAAGGATTTTTGTTTAGCTACACAGGATTGTAGAAGAGGAAATATTGAGAAAAAGTCATTTAAAATATCTCAACTTCATTAAAATTTATATGCTTGTGTATTACTTTTCTGTGTAGTCTTATGTTTAACCCTTCTCTATGTTATCCTTGCATGCTTCACCTGTTATTCATCTCTAATTTTTACCTATTTTTTACTAACCCCATCTCTTAACTCATTTCATGATTTTTCCATCCCAAGATTTGTTTGGTATTCTTTCACATTTTTTTCATGAAACATTTAAAATGCAGAAAGACCATCTTGTGACATTTTTCATGGCAAGAACGCACTCAGTACGAGTTTATATTCTAGGTTCATTTTCTGGTACTATAGCATAAAATAGCCTGATAAAATAACTTAAGAAGAAAGATGTTCTTTCATTTTTATGATAGTTTTTATCTTATAGATCTTACAGTTTATAACCTAGGGAAATACAAATTTGAGTAGCTAGGCACATTATCTATATAATCAAGAATAAAAAGCAGTGTGAAGCATGCACTTAGGACTGAGATGCTTATTACAATCATGAACAATTCATTATGCATTCTCTGCCCAAGAATTGGTGCATCTACAATAGAAAACTTTGCCCCCCTCAACTGAAATAAACAAAGATATTCTTCACAGAAGTACATATAGATCAAATGATTCTATAAAGACTTTCTTTGAGACTCTTTTCCAATTATTATAGACTGTGCCAGCTGACAATCAAAATTAGATATTATATATTCTCTCCCTTTTCTTGCATCTCTCTTGTTCCAATCAGGATGTTTTGATCACTTAGGCAGATCAGTAGACATTTACAGCCACACAAACATACATAAATTTCTGAATCTTTATAAAATATGGTGATCCACAAATAAAAAAATACATTCAATGTATTGTCTTCTAATAATTAAATTTACCAACAAGATTATGCAATTTCTAGCCAGGATGTGATTTTTTTCTTCATGCTTGAACTCTTTGTTGACCTAGATTTGGTCTTGTTTGGTCCATAGTGGCTTTATTTCTCAAGCCTTCTATGTATAATGACCTTGACATAATCCTCTTTTTGAGATTGCTAAAATAGCAGGCATGCATCATGTGTCCATTAAATATTTTTAAAAACAATTAATTTTAGTGCTGATATATAGTATTTTATATAATCCTTACAGTTACAGTTATTTTGTCTCTTATACTGTTTTGCCACTTTAGTCTTAGTGTAGGATACAGGCTCATTAGAAAAACTCTCAAATGGTCAATGGCATTAGTTTTGATTTTTATTTCTTTTCTCCAAAGCAGAATACAAATATGTATTTTATTGTATTAATACTCAAAAATGTCATGCAATATAGAACGAGACAGAAAGTGATAATGAGGTGGCACAGAAAGCATTCCTAGGGCCCCTTTCCTGACATTTCCTATAGCTCAGAGTCTGCAGCATGAAAAGACAAATTCTTGCTTTTGCCATTGCTCAGGGCAGAGTCTTCCCTCAAGGCCCTCTCCAGACTGGCAAATAAGGAATGTATTAGTCTCTCTCTGAATTCTTGACCCAGAAAGACATAAAGTATTGGGTTGAGGCAGCTGTTGAAGGAGGCCAGGGTGCTTGTAGGGTCCACCATCATTTGAATGCTGTGTGGTGTTTCCTTGTTCCAGACATTGCCTAAAAGAATTATCAGCTGAAAAGGGAACCAACAGACAAAGAAGGAAGCTGCTACCGCAGTGAGGACACGTAAGGGACGGCTGGAATTCAAAAAGCCTCTTCTGCAGATCTTGGCAGCCATGAGTCCATAGCAGATGGCAATGAAGGACATGGGCATGCTGAATCCAATAATGAAACTGATGATTCCTAAAGCTGTACTCACAGTAACTGACATCTTTAGTTGCTCCTCAGGTGTTGTAACCCAGGATTCAAAGTTAATAGTACAGTGCTCATCCCCTCTTGCATCTCTCACTGTAGTCAAGAAGAGGAAATGTGGCAAGGTAAGGAGTAGAGCAAGAATCCAAACTCCAACAATTATTTTTCTGGCCAGACCTACAGTTCTATGGTTCTGAGCCCATACTGGGTACAGAACACAAGTACAGCGGTCCATGGCAATGAGAGTGATCAGGAACACACTGACAAAAAGGTTTATATGCACAATGATATGAACAACTTTGCAAAGAAACCAACCAAAAATCCATTTTCCTCTCATTACCATTGAGATAATGTGGAGTGGTAGAGTAGCCATGAAAGTAAAGTCACCCAAAGCCAAGTTCAGATAGCAGATTGAGGTCACAGTGTGCGCCATCCGGAATCCAGCCACCCAAATCACAAGCCCATTACCTAGCACACCAAGGACAAAGGTGATGGAGAGGACCAGAACTGAGAGAAGCCATAGAACTCTGGAGGTGGTGGACTCATAGAACACAACTTCTGATCCATTCAGAGGAATAGATGAATTGGATTCCATTTTGTCAGCACCTGAAACATTTCAACAATGATTGTTTCTTAGATGTGGCTCCATTTTATAGCACCCTTACTAAGATCCCACATCCAGTTTCACAACAGAGCACCCATTCTAAGCTTAATAGAGTAAACCTGGTTTTCCTTTGAATTCCTTTGTGAATGCATGATTTTTTTTACATTATCACAAAGCATTATTTCCTCTCAGATTGATTATTTTTTGAAGAAAATAGGTCCATTTACTTGAAGATTCTAGAGGCTGAGAAGTCAAACAGGCTATCTGGTACACAACTTTCCAGATGCCTCAAAGCATAGTAGAGAAACCGAGAAAACTGGAATATAACCCAGATCAGTTCAAACTGCCAAAGATAAATCATTCTGTCATAATTATCTTCTACTAAATCTCATGTTCTACAAATTCATCTAGCAAATTAAGGGTAGAACTTCTACCATGCGAACATCTAAGAAATAAAGCACATATGTAAAACCAATTGTCCTAACCTTAAAAGTGAAGAATTAATTTTTAATTTGTCCAGTTGACAATTATATATAAAGACTGTATTCTCAATTGAGACATTTTAATTTAAATCTTACATACATTTTAAGAATTTTATACATGAGAACTGTATCTTTGTCACTTTATTAAACAGATAATAAGCTTTCATCCCTCAGCACTGATATTGAGTTTACCAAAGAGAAAAGAAAAGTGGAATGATTAGACTGTCCCTTTGCCAAAGCTTTCTTTTAGTTCTTTTATTTCAAGGTAAGGAATTCAGCTGAGATATGTAGAGATCTTCACCTAACGTTTATTTTCAAACAAAGCATAAGAAGTAGGTAGGGGTTACTGGAGTATGTTTATCAAAGAGCTATAGTTGATATCCTTTAAATTCTAACTGTAAAATAATTACTGCAGCAGCATTCTTCTTTTTCTGTTGGTTCCTCTTTAAATTTGTTGGTGTCATAGGACACTGCTTAGTTAAGGCCATAGAACCCTTATAATTGTTTGATACTTCATTTTCTATGTCATCATTTTTTTCAAGGCAAATATTTTATTTATTTTTATTTTTGGTAGTCAGAAATATTTAAATTATATAAGCATGTGCTGTTGAGAGGTCACAGACTCTGAAATAACAGCTGACAAACCATCATGGAATGAATCTGGACCCCCTGAATGTAGACGACAGTTGAAAGGCATGTGCAGTTTCTGGAGCCTTTGCAATCAGACCAGAGTCTATCCTAGGTCCATGAACTGGCTCCTAAAACACATGTCACCATCCATACTTGGGGGAGGGACTCAGTCCTACCTCAACTGAACATTTCAGACCAAATTGACTCACCTTGGGATTCCTTGCCTTCTCTGGAGAGGTAGCAGGGAGGAGGTGGTGTAGGAGAAAGGGGAAAGACTGGGGAAACTGGGAAGAGTAGGAGAGGGAGCAGTAGCGGTTATGGAAATTTTGTTTTTATAAATCAAGCATTTCAACAAATAAGCTATCCTCAGAGTCACAGATTTTCTTTGTAGGCTATATCTCTGTAACTTTCCTGAGGATTCTACAGGGAAGGAGTAGAAAATATTAAAATACAACAGGAACTTCGAACTTACATTAGTGGATTTTTGTGGCCACAAGAAATTTTCCTATTTAGGTACTGATATGGAAAAAAATCAACTGTAATTTCAAGAAGGCTTAATGATAAAGGGGAATTGAAGAAACAGTTACCAAGACAAAGTCATAAATATCTCATATCTAAGGTCTTGCCAAGCTTATATTAAGTTTAAATCTTACTCTACCCAGGGCACAATGCGAAAACATAACCAAGATATTTACCTTTTCTTGACCCAGGTTCACACAGTTTCTAAGGTTGTGCTTATTTTTAGATTTTATTTCAATTAATCTAAAGTACTTGTTGAAATCTACAGTTTAAGAGAATCTTGAACAGATACTACCAAAGTTTATCAGTTTGTTTCTTCTTGTTGGTTTGCAAAGGAAGGAAGTCATAGAGATATGTATTCTATTTCTAGCTTCAAGCAAGAGACTTCTATTGTTCCAGCTTGAGAAGAAGCTCCTTACTGCTTGAAATACTAAGAGTAAGAATTCCTACATATTTAGTGTTATGAAGGATAAAGTAAGAGATCTAATTAAATTTGGTATTCCCAGGGCTTGTTGTTGACCTGCATATGCATTTTATAATTACTATACATGCTGTGACAGTTTATGTTAGTCGGTCTAAAACACTTCATTCTTTCTAGTATTTGTAAGAATATATGGATGTTTTCTTAAACCCAGATAAGGCCATTTGAATAGTGATAGAAATTTAGTTTTAATTCAGCTTGTTTTGACATCTGTGTTATTTCTCTACTGACAAATAATGCTTAAATTGCTCCACATGTGGTATGTTTAATGATCTATGCTAAGTACGACAGAGTTTAGTTCAGGGACGATGTCTAATCCAATAATTTAGAGTACAAATCCTGATCAGTCTAAAAAGTGAAATTGTTTCTGCTTCATAATGTTTTACTAGAGTCATCTACATGACTCAATTATTGATAAAAGCACTATGTAAGGATATCATCAGGAACTTTCTGAGATTTTATTTTTGCTTTTTTTAAGGAAAAAATGCTTTGTGTTTAACAAAGTGTTTGATTTTGTGAAAGTTATAGGTTACAACTGGAACTGATACATTCTTTTCAATCAGTGCATTTTTGTGCCACTCTATTCTGTCGAGAAAACTTGACTTAACTGTAATGCCAAGTATGGGTGGTGATACAATACACCTTGCCAGGTATATTTTAGATTTATTTTTTATTTTTATGTGTTTTCAGGTGTGAGTTCATGTGTTCCATATACATGCAAAATACTCTTAAATTAAAACAAAAAATATTGCCTTTAGAAAGATGTTGCCGCTGAGTAGTACTCCAAGCTGCAAACCACAACCACTGAACAGCTTGGAATCTGAAACACCTTGGACCGGCACCTTGGAACCCATTCCCTCCAGAGGAACACTTGACTCAGCATTGATGGAGGGGTGAGGAAAGAGGATCTTCCTGGAGTGGATGTTGAATTAAGCCACCTTGGGACCTTGGGAACTCCTGCCCTTGCTTGGGAGGAGATGAGGAGAAGAGAAAGTGACTGGGAGGGGTAGAAGGGGGAAGGAAGTTTGAAGAAGGGGATACAAAGATAAGAAAGAGACTTTATTCTATGAAAAAGAAAGAGAAAAATAAGAATTTTTCTATGGGCTGGAGAGACATGTCAGTGATTAAGTATACTGACTTCTTTTATAAAGGACCCAGGTTCAATGTTCTGCATAAAAGGGTGTCTAAAACCATCAATATAGGCATTTCCAGAATATCTGACACATATTTTTGCCTCTTTGAAGAACAGGCATAAATCTGTTGCCTAAATGTGTGTGTAGAAAATAAAGGCAAAACCACCTAGGGCTGGAGATACCTTTCAGAGGTTAAGAGCACTAACTGTTCTTCCAGAGATCCTGATTTCAATTCCCAGCACCCACTTGGTGGCTCACAACCATCTATGATGACATCTGGTACCCTCTTCCATATACTGTATACATAATAAGTATTTTTTTTTTAAAAAGCACCCATATACAAATTTTTAAAAAATATTAAATAGATATGGAAAAATGTTTTCTGTCTCTAAATTGTAAGTAGTATTATAATTTGTCAGTATACAAAAATCTTTCTTTTTGATTTGCATTAGCTTTTCTGTCTTTTGTATTCAAACAAAAATGCTTCAGTGACTATGAATCTGAAGTCAGAAGTGAATTGATTGGTACTCTATAATCATGGATCAATCTACCTGTTTTTATAAACCTAAAAATTACTTTTATTAATTTTATCTCATTAACTGAGTGAAACCAAGTAATCTTTAGAGGGATCTATCATCTAGTTGTTATGTTAATAAATGAAAAAATATTGATACAGTACCACACCCCTAATTATATATCATCAGTGTTTCCAGATTATTAAGCAAAGATGATGTTTATGCAGATTGCTGGTGTGCAGTATTTAATATTTCACCTTTGATAGAAAAATGGTTATTTCTAGTGAAATGAATGACTTGTCCAAGTATTCAGCTATTGACAACACTGCCCACTTTTTTTTCTGAGAGCCTTTATTCTTTTTTTTTTTTTTTTTACAAAGCCCTCTGTAGGTAGTTCATTTACCAACAGGGCTGAATATTTGGCTTTGCCATCAAGAATTTCTCTCATTCAGCACAGTCCAATACTATTTACCTTTGCTTTTAACTATTTTGAACAGTGGGATCACCTAGAGTAAAATCCTGCTTGAAGACTTTTTTGTTTGTTTGTTTCATCATATGAACTGTGCTCTATTTATGCTCCCCTGTGTTCATTTTCATGGGTGTTTGAATGACAATCAAAGCCTGTTTTGCAGTAAATAACAAAAACTGCATTGCTTTAGTATGAGATAAAGTGGGCTGTGGTAGACAGGCACTACACTCTTCTATCACCAGGAAAAATTTACAATATTTTCATCCATTTCTTTCTATGGATTCTTTTGACCTCTTATTTTCTTAGAATCTTGGCCATTGTCCATGCAAAATGATTCTCTTTGCATTGGAATTTTATTAGGTGAGTTCTGTATACATCAGTTTGCATACCTTTTTCTCCCTTTGGCAAGCTTCTAAAATATATGTGTTAGAAAACAAAACAAAGTTGAGTTAGTAGAAGTTTTGAGTACTATAGGATTGATTTCAGTCACTATGCCTGAGTGGTTAATGTTTTATCTCTTTTAACTGTACCAATCCTTATTTCTCTCTGTTTCTCTGATTCATAGGCCTGTAATTTTCATCTCTGTCTTTCACTTTTTAACATATATTATACTTCATTAGGACCTTACCTTAGTGGTAGCTAATGATCTCATTTAGTTTTACTTATTACATTAAATACTCTGCTTCTGAATAGTCTCTTTCCAGCCTTACTTATAAAGAGAAAGGTATTGGACACCTAGACCTCTTCATCATTGATATCTAAAGGATTGAACCCTCACTCTTACAAAAGAAAAAGAAGAAGAGGAAGAGGAGGAGGAAGGGAAGGAAGGAGAGGAGATAGGTGATAGTATTAGTTTAGTTGTGATGTCACTATAAATATGGTGGCTAGTTTCCTGCTTTCTTGTTTTAGTTCTGTTATTCTTCCTTCATTTTGGTACTTTTTCCCAGAAATCACTAGAAGCAGGCCACTTATCCCAAGACAATAGATGTATAGTTATCTAGAAGGTCCAAATGTTTTAAAAAGCACAAGTGAGAGATATTTTCCTGGAGGAAAGAATTTAGTGAGAAGAGAAGAATTTAGTGATTGTACATAGTAGATTAGAGGTACAATGAGCTGCAGACAGATGTAGTTCACTTAGCTGCACATATTGCTTCATTATTGCGGAGCCATTGACTCTGCCAAGCTGGCACTGTACATCCTGGAGATGGATGTGTTGCATGGAAAATCATGGCTGTATATGGCCAGGCTTGAAAAATTTAAAAATTTTAATTCAAAAAATAGTATTATCAAACATGTTATTGTAAGTCACATGAAAAGTAGAATATAATGGGTGTGATGAGATTATGAGAAGGCAGGATGCCAGGGCTTCATATTATCTGTGCAAAATTTTTATTCTTTCAGACCTTTGTTTTTGGTTGTTTTCACCTCTAAATATCTGAGTTTCATCTTCCATCACAATGTTGATGATGTTTAGTCAACTTCATGCTAAATAGATCTCCAAACCATGATGATGTATTTAAGCTATTAACAGGTAAAAGTTGCTTTGTTGCTTTTTTTGAAATCAAAGACTTTATTTCTCCAACTGTAGGTAGATTGACATCTAAGACTTCTAATTTTCTATGTTTTTTTTCTGTCACTGCAAGATAAATCTCATTAATTAGGTAAACTTTCAATTTCAATATTTGCTTCAAAAATTCTTGAGAAGAGAAAGGCCTCAGCCACTTTCTCTCTCTTTTTTTTGTAAAATGTGGGAAAGTAAGAAAAATTGGTAAGTTTTTTTCAAGACTGTAGATAATTGAGGTTCAGTAGTAATATGAACCACATATGTGATTTATGATTATCAGTAGAAACAGATTTTTCAAAAAATAACAAAAGTCATATGGGTATATTACTATATTAGTAACACATTTGCAAAGGTTTTTGTCCTGCACAAGCTAAGCCTTGCATTTGATTCTCAGCTTTCTATATGCTGTGAGTGGTATTACAGAAATATAATCTCAAATCTGAGGCAGGAAGAAAAAAATTTGAGTGTTACTTTGGCAAGTTCGAGACCAAAATTTTCTATATCAGCCTTCTTTGAATCAACAACAAAATAAACACAAAAGAACAAACTAATAGTGGGGAATAAGAGGTAAAGAAAAGAAAGGTGGAAAGGAGAAAATAAGTCTGGCAAGGTAGTGTACATCTGAAATCCTAGCACTTGGAAGGCACATATAGAATGTGCATTATAAATTTAAGACTAGCTTCAACTACATAAAAATCTTTAGAAAAACCAAGACTAAATTACATACTGGAATCCTATTATAAAGTATTTTAAAATTTGAAGTGATTTTTATATGTTATTTTGTTAAGTATATGTATATATATATAAAACATTATGTAGCCAAATTATTATTTTAACATATAGTCAATACAAGAATATCAATAAGGTAATTCACATCAATTTCTTTACAATATGACTTTAAAATTAATATGTATTTGCACACTTTGTGCCCTCACATTAGATTGTCTTCTGTGTGCTACGGCCTGCTGAAAGAAACAGAATGGCAGAACAGAGTGAGAAAAGGTATCTATGCTGGAATTTCAGTTTTGAAGACTGAATAAGTCTAATAGTTAATTTGAATGTTTCATGTTGGATTTCTCATGTCCACAATAAAATTTGTAAAACTACCATTATTATTCAATAATACTACAAGTCCAATGATAAAATCATGTGCACAAAGACAGCTTCAGAATATAAACTATAGGAAATGACAGAAGTAGATATTATAGTGAGTATTTTGATACTTTGGAAGATCTTTCCTCAGGTGAATATCACAGTTACAGTCTCAGAAGTAATATTTTTTTAACCTTTCTTAAGTTTATTTTTCTTTGTACTTAAAATAGATTTTTATTAATTTGAGACTGTTATGCAATGAGTTTTTACTCATACAGCCTCATTTTCTCTTTCTTAACTTCTATATCCTCACTCCAAACTTAATGCTTTTTTCTCTCTGTCTCTGGGTCGGCTTCTGTTCTCTCTCTCTCTCTCTCTCTCTCTCTCTCTCTCTCTCTCTCTCTCTCTCTCTCTCTCTCTCTCTCTCTCTCTCTTCCTTGTGGTAGAAATGTTCTCTGCACGCTGTAAATAAAGTAACTGGTTTGGCCTATGTGGAGTGCCATAGAAGTGAGTGGAGGATCAGAAGACAGGCAGGTAGAAGGAGGGTGGAGTTAGTCAGTCTCCATCCAACCCCCAAAGAAGCATGTAAGAAATCCGGATGAGCCACGGACTGGGACACGTGGCAGGTAGATTGTAGAAATGGGTTGAATTAAGGTGAAAGAGCTAGCTAGTAATGTGCATGAGACATGGGCCAAACAGTATGACGTTAATGTAAGTGTCTGATTCATTTCTTTGGGAGACAAAAGCTGCTACGGACCAAGGTCCAGAACTCCCGGGCCCAAATGGGCCAGGGAATCCTTTTACAATACTTCCTTTCTTTCACTCTTTCTCTTTCTCTATTTTATTGATGCTTATGCTGAGCAACTACTTTAGTGCATATAAACTGTCCTGGAGTGTGATTAATATACCAGCATGTACACCACTGAAGACAACATTTTTTTTGTCTCACAGCTGGCATAAAATGTCAAGAGATATTCAGATATTGAGATTCTTTGCACCCATGTCTTTTCCTCTGTACTGGAATCTTGGCTGCTTTGAGCTTATGCTGGTCTTGTACATGCACTCTCAATTATTGTGAGCTTACATATGCTTCTGCCTTTTGACCTCTGCAATCCAAATTATATATTTAGCCAAATATATACAAGGTCAATTTTTAGCCATATGATATGTTACAGGTTTATATAGTCTATATAATTAGACTCAAATCTTTAAGAACAGAATCTCACAGTTGAGCTAATAGTTCACCTTTGGAGTGCAAATATGCATCTTTAGGGTATACGCCCAGTAGTGGTATTGCTGGATCCTTAGGGAGACTGATTCCCAGTTTTCTGAGAAACCTCTATACTGCATTCCAGAGTGACTAAACAAGCTTACAATCCCACCAACAATGGAAGAGTGTTCCTCTTGCTCCTCAACCTCTCCAGCATAGGCTGTCATCTGTGTCTTTTATAATAGTCCATCTGTTAGGTGTTAAGATAGTATCTCAAAGTTTTGATTTGCATTTCTCTGGTGGCTAAAGATGTGGAGCTTGAATAAGGATATATACAGATAAAAATATGACTTTATTCATAGTAAAAAATAAAGCACAACAAAAATAGTAAAGGGGATCTGTGGTTGGTATGTAAAATGAATAAAAATTTCTTAAATAGAAAAAAAGAATGGAATCACAAACCGAAACATAGACAACCACCCCAAAAATTATAACAAACAGTTAAAAAGGAAAAGTACTGAAAGTTAAGTTTCTTGGGAGTGTTCTTGCATGAACAACTCTCAGGTTTTGATCTGCAAAACTATTCCTATCTAAAAGATTCATCATGATTATACATGATAATATCATGTATTGTCTTTTCTCAGAAAGCTATGGAAGGTTTACTGAGAGATTGAGGGCAGAGAGTTGTGTATTTGGATGCAAGCAGAAATAACCAGAAATCCAGAATTTTCAAAATTTATGTTTCAAACCTAGCCTCTATGATTTTATAAAATGCTTCAAGACAACTTACAACCGGAAAACAGATGAATGATTCTAAAGAGAGCAGAATTTTTTTTCAGTTTGCACTCCTGTTTTTAAGTGAGACTAGTCATCCATAACATTCAATAAATATTACAATAATCATTGCCTAATTGACATGCTTGAATACATCTTCCATGTTCTGGAATGCACATACAATTGTAGAACTGTGAGATGAACTAGCAGTGATAAACTATTTTTTCAAATTAGGAACAGAAAGATGGTACTTGGTGATTTTGGGCTTCAGTACTAATGGACTGAGGGTAGAATTACAGGTTGCCAAAAATATAATTACATGCTGCATCTAGAAGTGAGAATCAAAATAACATCAATATGAAGTATTAGAATATATTTGGTGAAATAAATCACAATAAAGATGCTTGTTAGGAGCAGAATGCTTTGAGTGGCTTTTGTCTCAGAGAAGAGTTGATGAAAGATACTGAATGTGTGGAAAATCCCTTTTCTTTGCCAGCATCAGTTGAAAGAAAGAACCATATAGACACTGGCTCCAATCATGAGTTCTATCAACATAAAATCTGAAATAATTGCCTTTATTTTGTATTAGCTTTCAAATGTACTTGATACTTGAGAAGAGTAGAGCTCATAATCCTACTTTTTGGTATAATTCTCCATATCCTGAAAGCATTCGGTGTCCATACATATTTATCAGCAAGCTTGATATCCAACACATAATGCATGAGACACTGATTTGCCAAGCTTGATCTTTGATCCCTATCCAGCAACTCACTGTGGGACTGATTGCTATTGCCTGAAAATTACAAGAGGCAAGTGGTACTTAGAGAGCTGCTCTGGTACACTTTGGGCATATATAAGGCAACTTCAAACCCATGGTTTCCCAGAAAGTGTGCAATTCTCCAGATATATATATTGTAGAGAATCCTTTTGAACAGAAGAATCAAGAAATTTACCACAGCAATGTTGGTGAGTATGAGGTGGGTGGGCCTTGGTGCATGATGGTATAGGACACTGATACATAAATTACAAGAACAAAGGCATTCCCTAATACCCAAATACAGCCTGTACCAAGAAAAGTAATCTAAAAATAAAATTATCAAAGCCCATTCTCCCAGTATTGCAGAAAACTGTTGTACAAGTGACTAGAAAGCAACAGAGTTAGTTATCAGGTTAACCTTAATTTTTTTATAGTAAGTCCTGGTTTCTCAATAAGTTATTTTTGTGAAGATGATTGTTTTTTGAGAGTTTATTACAGCTATAAACTTAAAATCACTATATACACAGACCAAACAAACATGTTCTTGTTTTGCTCACTCAATCAAGACAGATGACTCCAAATTCAATTGCATGTCCAGGATATCATCCACAATGTAAAGTTTATTTCACATTTAGATTATTTTATAAGTATATGACAGAACATGCTGATGCTCTTTAGATTAATATACCTGGGTCACTTACTATGACCTCAGAACCTTGCATGGGAAATGTTTGTACAAACTATGACGACAATACAGTTCCAAATAAATGGGGCTGACAGAACAAGAGTTTGATCTCAGCACAACAAATGTATCTGAGGTTGCTGCTATATTGTCTAAAGAGTTAATTTCATTGCCTACCAGTGTTATGTGTTGAAACCCTGTCTCAAAAGAAGCATTTAAATGAAAAAGTCATTGTCATAAATTAAAGAAATAAATAATATTCTAAGAATATATGTGAGGGTATCTAAACTGAGAGATTTCATAAAAATGTACAAATTAATAAATTTATATATATACAGGTACTAAAAATATTGCAGATATACAGTGAAATGAGTAAATCTGGTTTTTTTCTTCTTTCCTCCTTCTCGGGTGAACCTTGTATCTCAGTCACAGTTATGTAATCTTCATAGTTTAATCATAGTCTCATAAAACACACTATAAAGGTAAATATAATGAAATATTAAACTTTAAATTCATTTCAAAATGTTACTTTGGAGGTTAAAATTTTAGCTCTTGTTCAAAGTTAATATGATATTATATTGAGATCATAAATAATGAACAATAAGATATTTGAGCATGGTGCACATCTTTATTCAAGCACTTGCAAAGAAAAGACACTCAGTGCTTTGTGGATTCAAAGTCAGACTAGTCTGTATTGAGGGTTCTAGACTAATTAAGGTCAGACAAATAGACCTATCACAAAAGAAATAGAGAGATAGTGAGAGTGAGGAGGAAGAGGAATTATAAGGCATACAGTGACGATGGAAAGACAAGCAAACAAGCCGAGGCTGGGTGGCTCACTGGCTCAGAGTTTACTGCTTGTAGAGATCCCTGGTTATGAATTTGAAAGAGAACAGAGTAATGGTAGAGGATCTGAGGAAAAGAAATGGAAAGTTGGAATGGTATGATTATATTTTAATCTAGGATATTAAAATTAAAATTTTACTTAGAAAAATTATTAGCAAAATATTTTATTAATATCAAGGTCTTCCAAGTTTCTATTTACATTCTTCTAATGTAAATGCATATAAAAGTGCATTATAGAGTAGAACCACCCGTACAAAAATAAGAAGTTCCCAGACAGAGAACATTTGACTTTCAGAAACCCTGTTGACTATTCTAGTTGAGTCTGCTATACTTATTTTTTTTTATTATCACCAAAAGGAGACTGAAACTCACCTAAAACTTAGAGGATGGACTTCATAAAATTGTACTTTGATTACATCTCTCCAGCGTGGTGCACATATGTGTTCTTCATCTATGTCTCTTTCTCCCTTCCTCTCCTATTTCCTTCCCTACTCTGTCTTCCACATTTCTTCTCTCTCTCTCTCTCTCTCTCCCTCCCTCCCTCCCTCTCTCCCTCTCTCTTTCTCTCTCTCTCTCCCTCTCTCTCTTTCTGTCTCACAAACACATACACATGTAAATCAATAAGTAAAAGCAATTGAAATGGCTAATAAACAATAAATATCAAGTTTCTGATTTTCACATTTGAATGTAAATGAGTCCTAAAAAAATAACATATCCACTGTATAAGAAAAGCATCTTCTGACATTGTATGTAATACTTGAAAATTAAAATTCTTCTTTGACTCAGCTTGGCCTCCTGTAGCTAAGTAATAGAGAAAAAGTGGCTATTGAATGTAAGAAATTCTCCTAGTGCTGAAAGTTGGTGTCTGAGAACAAAATAGCTATAATTTTTCAGTGAGTATTAGAGGATCATCTCCTAAGGGCTCCTCAGGTTTATTCTTCCTAGATACTCATTGCTTTGCATCCTGGTAAAAATCAGCATATAATCAACTATCAGGTCAGTTTTCAGGACATTCATTCTACATATGAGCTATCACTCAATTTGGAAACATCTTGAAAGGCCTCTCATTTTTAACCAGAAGATGTTAGAATTAAAAACTTAGCACATGTCATTGGAAGAAGAAAGACTTTCAATTCACAGCACTTTTGTAGGAAGTTTCCTTTGGGGTAAAGAAAGGTGTTGGGCCTGCAGAATGTATGAAGACTATCAAAAGTTAGAGAATGAGCAAGAGACATATTATGCCTAACCATAATTCAGACTTACTGCCAGTCATAACCTTTTAGCTTTTTAGCTGTTTACATTTTTTTTCAGATTCAAAACCAGATGACCCTGCTCCTATGCCATACACAGAATCTTCTATAGGCAGACATTGTGAACTACAGAAAGACTAGTTAATGCTAAAAACAGCATTAATGAATTACTCAAAAAACAAATGTGATGACAGCAAGCAGAAATCTTACCAAGAATTGTTCCTGTACTGGAGCCTGTCTCAAGAGTTGTACATACAGGATTTGAAGAACCTCAGGACAATCAAGTATGCTACACTTACAAGTTTCATTCCCTTTTTTTGAGGTAAACAAAACACATTTTAATAAATCTTGGGCCTAGAGGTCTCTAAAGATACTGCTGTGATTATATAATAAATAACAAAATAGAAATAAAAAACATCATGTATTTTAGAGAAAAGAGAAGTTTTATTACTCTATGGGTTTTTTGTTATCTATTCTGAATGTTTTGCTTTTTGTATAAAGTTTGATAGTATTTTTCAAAAAAATTTAAAAAAATAAAAAATAAAAATAAAAAAATAAAAAGCAACAAAAATACCCAAGCATAAACAAGCTGAAGATTTTGATTATAGCATTGTTGGAAAAAGAAGCATTATAGTAGCAGCAAATCACATGATGTACTATTAAAAAGACAAGATGCCAACTTCAGTTTTCAGTTTATCTTGGGAGATAATTCAACATATTTCTCTCAGGAATTCAACAACCCAGAAATTTCCATTATTAGTTTTTATCAAGAGTGCAGCATGAGGAAGAATAAAATTTCCCATGATTATAGCCTATCTGCCTGACTATTAAACAACAATAAAAAAGTGCATAATACCCATAGTAAGAGTGGCCAGCATCAAAATCATACTGTTGGGTTCAGAAGACAAATTCAAGAAGGTAGCAAGTAAAATTTGGCCACTAACTATTTGAACATTCCTATTATATTATAATATATAATATAAAGATGTATTATAGATACTAGATGTTTAGGATGACTTCATTCAGGTTTTAGTTTAGTGGACTCTATGCTAATGACTAGTTCCATTCTTATTTCACAGGTAATAGCAATGCCACAAGAAAAGGTAAAGTGAATCTGTCAAAGACATGCAACAGTGTGATAGCTGATCGTGTCATTTAATTAAAGTTCTAGGTCCTAGTTTGTCTGTTTTATATAGAGGACAGGCTTCTACAACCCATATTGTGTACTGAGTTTGATCTCTCTCAGTTGATGTTCCATAGTTTTCTCAATAGAAATCAAAACAATCAGGTTAACATAACATAAACAGGATAAGGCAAGCCAAGAATCTTGAAATCTATAAGGGCTTCAGAAAGAGATTGCTTAAATAAACAGCAGGGAAGGATACTGAGAGATTTCCTAAAACAGGAAAAAAAATCAGATTTAAATGTGAGTCTGGTCAAGAAAGACTACATAGGATGTTTATTTTCTGGGTCTTGGTATGTGTCTCAGCTGATAGAAAGCTTAGAATTCTTATGTGGCAGATGTAAATACCTTGAATGAATTCCAGCACTACCTGAAATGCTTCAGTAATTCCAACACTTAGGAGCTAGATGTAGGATGATCAATAGTTCAGTGTCATCCTATGGTACACAATAAAACTGAGATCAACATAGGCTATGTAATACTAGTCTAAAATAAAAACAAACAGAATCTCCTAATAACCACCACTTAAATTTCTGAACTATTTACCAATAAATGGCATAAAGTCATATCAGTGAAACAGTAATTAATTAAAATTTTTACCCCATCTATCTTGGTTTTTAGATCTGAGATTATGACTTTCAGGCTAGTTCATGCTAAATGTTCAGATCAAAAAATACACTTGTTATGTTTTAAATGTATTTTATTTATTTTAATCCCTGTTCTCTGTGTGTTTGTATGGTGGTAGAGGTGCTGATGATGGCTTATGGAGTCAGATCTTATGAATCTTCAGTTACTGAGTTACTGGCAGTTGTGAGCTGTCACATATGAGTAATGTGAAACACCTGAATTTTCTTCAAGATCATAAAGAACTCTTAACTGCTATGCCATCTTTTAAATCCCTCTTCCTCTATTTTGACCAAGTCAAAAAAGAGGCCCAGAAGCAAAAAAGAGGACTCTGTTCAAGAGCCTTTGCTATTCTTTCAAAGGACCCAGGTTTGGTTTTCAGCTCTCATAACAGGCAGATCATGACTGCCTGTAACATTAAAGGCAATCACAAACATGAGACATGTACACTACACACACAGAGATATAAAACTAAAATAACATATTTAGAATGAGGCAAAACAAAGAATTTTACAAAAAGTGAAACTTCAAATTTATATATATATTCATATATATATATATATAATTTTGCCAGATGAATGAGCTAATTAGCTATTCTGTGGTTGAGTGAAGCACAGAAGACAAGTATATTAAATAACAATAATAATGTTGACAGTATCTGTAGATATATTCATAATCATAACTATGATGGTTATTTTGTATGTGAGCATATGGTATATGCATATGTGTGTGAATATTTCTAAGACACTGAAATTATACACTTTAAACTCAGTTAAATAGTGGCTGGCTATTTATATGCCAAGACAGCTGTATCATTATGGAAATATGCACAAGTCTCCTTCTGGGGGACAGTCAGTACAGCAACTCACACATGAAATGTGATATAACATAAAATGTCACCACTTGTTTAATTTTGCTTAACCTTCCTGGAGCAGATTAAATTTTCTTCTTTTATATAAGAGTATGGTTTAGACTTCTTTTTCTTTGCTTATTTGTGTCTGTCATAATGGAAGAGAATTAGGTCCGTAATCCAGAATCTCCAACATTACAACAGCAACCAGGAAAGGATGCCTGGAGAATCATGCAGTTCTGCAGAAGCTGCCATTCATAACATGTTTTCTGAGCTACAAAGTACTGGCTCTGGAGTTAGGCAGAAATGGCCATTATGACAACTTGCTAGAGACTGTTGTATATTGGCAATGCCACTGTTTACTTGCCAGGACAAAAAAAAATGTAGTTTCTGCCTTATGAGATTAGAACACATGACAGAAACAGTATTAAGAACCTATCAGCTCCGCAGTTCATGAGATCAGAGTCAGGATTTATAAATACCATTTTGCAGCTTGAAAAGCTGGGGTTTTATTCAATATTGGTGATTGTGTATTTCAATATTAAAAATTGGGGGGAATTCTGTTACCCCTTGTTGACACACAACTTCTAGATGCAAGTAAACCCAAAGACCTGTGCATGATTGTGTTGTCCATGTGTATATTTGTGTGTTTTTCTATGTATCTGTGTATGAGCAAGTAGAGCAGGTAGCATAGTTCAAAATTCTGAGTGTCCACCTGTTCTCTGTTCTCAATATTCTGGACCATTTATTTTACAGCTTCTGTATTGAAAATAATACACAGCTATAATATTGAAACTGGTAGAACCAGGATACTCTTTCAAATGATACATCCTGAAAACTACAGACCATTCTGGCAGTTATATTTCACCCTTTTGTGTCTTTTTATCAATACAGAATCAGTGAGTTCTTGAAGTGAAGCCCTCGTGGGGTCCATAAAAAAACCCTCTGTCCTATCCAAGGACTCAGATGTCCTTCCCTTATAGTCATACCCATACATAACTAACTGGCAATTAAACAGAAAAAAATTCACTTACCAGGGCTGAGATCTGCTGCTGGAACAGGGTCAGGACTATAGCCCTCAGTAAACTTGGGCCATCCTCAGCCAACACAGTTATAGGTTGGGAGGATTCCCTAGTTCACCTCTGCACTTGGAGCTGCAATTACCTTGTCACCTGCTGAGCCCTGACACCTTCTGCAAAGGGACCATAATGAGAATGAATCATAAGTGTCATTTCTAGAACAGGTCCTGGAGATTATTTAGGGCAGAAATAATTAGCATCAGTGAAAAGTTTAATGAGTTTATTGCAATGAGATCTATCTCAGTTGCAGTAAGCTGTAGTTATGTGGGTCAGCTATGTACTTGGCCCAGTCCCTTCAGCATCAATGGCAGGATTTATGTCAAATTCATGACAGAATTTTTGCTATTGATTCAAAATAAGAATATGGTGGCTGCAGTGGGGATAGATATATGAATATCAGCAAGTCTTAGACACATGCTCAGCTCATATTTTTCCAACCTTGGGAAAGACTATCCTACTCACCTCAAGTTTGAATTTTTTAATTGTCAAGGTGTTAGGAACAACAAGGGACCTCATATTTTACTTTTGAATCCATTTTATACTGAAGCTCTTTTGTGAATAGTTATTCAGAACCAGTAATATTTTGACAGAGGATAGAGTTCAGTGAGTAAAAGCACTTATTGTGTAAGCATTAGACTCTGGGTCCAAATGCTCAAATTTTCTTTAAAATCCAGATAGTAGATCAAGTGACCATTTCATCTAGTATTCAGAAAGTGAAATTGAAAATCATGACTGAAGAATTTTTGATTGTTTGACTGTCAGATATGTGTACCCAACGTGCTATAAAAGGGACTATAGCTTCAAGCTTGAATGTGAAGTACCCACATTAAAGTTCTCTAACTTCCAGATGTGCAGAGAAGCATGCCTCTAGCACAATAACATACATAGATATGAACACAGATAGAAGAAGAAGAGAGTGGACAGTTTGTATAAGAATCCCTTATTCTTTGCTATTCTAAAAGATTTTTGTTAGTGTTTATGTTTTTTGTATCTCTCCCTGACCTTGCCATCACAATGTAGACCAGACTGACATGAACGAAGAGATTCGGCTGCCTCAGCCTAACTGGTGCTATGGCTAACGTCATGCACCAACAAAGCTGACAACTATTCATGTTAAGGTAGAGATTTCTTTTTTAATTAAGGGTTTCTATCCATTAAAATATGTGTTCTGAGTTTTGTTTCAGGTGAAATGTTCTTTGTATTTGGTGAATCATTTGCTCATATTTACTTTGGTTTATATTTATAGTCAGGTTTTTCTATGAATCCCAGTGAACTCCATTCTCCTGCCTCAGCCTACATAATCCTCAAATTAAAACACTATACCACCATTCCTATTTATTTTTAGGTTTCTTTTTAATTAACTCTGGTAACACAAGATTCATTCTTAGAAACAAATCTTCTTATAATACCATCCCATCAGACCTTCAAATTTACTTGTCTCTACAATGTTTAAAAGTTCATTATATTTAATTCTTCATATAGGCAATGTTCTAAAGTTCAGCAAATAAATGTTTCTATGTGTAAACAGTTATAGTGCTGTCAGTTCTTTAGATATTATGGGTGAATGTTCTATATCTTCAGTTTCTTCTGCATGCCAATAGAATTCTATGAAACCATTGGTAGCCTTAATCATGTTTGGCTCATGTGTGTTAAGATTTTAAGATTTCTCAATAAGCTAACCTACCACAGATTTGACTTTGAAATATGTAAAGATCTTTCTATAAATCATAACATAAGACTAAGGTGATGGCTCCTCTGTTGAGAATACTTACTTCTCCTACAGAAAATCAGGATTATCTTTTCAGCACCCATATCAGGTAGTTCATAACTACTTACAACTCCAGTTCTATGGGATCTGACACCCTCTGATTTCCACAAGCACTGCCCAAGTTGTACATAAAAGCTTATGCAGATGTGCAATGCATGCATGTATTCAAACACATGTACTACAACACACACAAATAATTTAAAAAAATATCAGAGAAAATGTAGTGGCTTAGAATTTTCTTGGTTTTATTTGTTTTTATAAATTAAAAAATGAAATTTTCACATAGTATATATATTGTATTTTGATTTTATCCATACCTATTACACTCTTCATCAACTATCTTTCCAAAAGGTTCACTTTCTATTTATATGTATTGTTTTATGATCGACTGAGTTTTATTTTTGTTTTTTGCATCATCAGTCATGTTGAGATTATTTGCTGAAACATATGCAGCTCCTGAAAATTAGAACTCTGGACTCAGAGTTCTCATAGTAGGGAGAGATATCTGAGAGACTGTTAAAGTTGAATCCTGAGAGGACAATAAATATTTGGCAATCACTGATCATTATATGAGATTTGTCTCATAGACCAAGCACAAAAGTAGTCAAATATGAAGTGTTCACAATTTATTAAGTAGCTATATTTCTAAATACATTTTACTGTTGTATTAGGTTTCTGACCCGGACTTTTCAGTCTGGCCCTGAAGTTTGTAGTTTTCAGTTTTTTGCCCTGTAGTTTTGCAGTCTCACAGAGTCACAAAATCACACAAACACTTATTTTTACACTGATTGACCTAGGAACCAGGCATATAACTTGCTAAGTTCTTGATCTGAACTCAACTGTCTTGTTCAGCAGTGCAGCTCGGTACTGTTTCTCAGAGCAGCTTTTCAGCTTCTTTCCTCTGCTCTGCTGCCATCTCCTCCTAACGCCTCTGTCACAACCCTGTGGCATGTGTCTCTGTTCTTGCTGTACTCAGAGTGGCTTTAGTCTAGTAGACTTGCCCATACTTCCTGTCTGCCTTCTGGCCAATCAACTTTTTATTAAACTAGTATGTAGGACAAATATTTATGACATAGCATAATACAATTTATTTTTTATATAATTTAATTTTATTTTTACTTCTTACAACTATACACCAGTCATCCTTTTATCTTTTCTCAGTGCGTCCTAAATTGTCTTTACTTTTTCATCTCTGCACCAACCCAATTCCATGCCCTTCCCTCCTCTGCCTTTAGAAAATATAAATAAACAAATTAGAACAACAAAACAAAATACCCTCATGCACTAAATTCCCACAATAACACAGAAATGAAAAGCAAATTATACAAGGAAAAGTTTTATTAGACAAAAAAAATGCCCAAAGTAATAAGAAAAAAGTCTACAAAAAGGTCATTCATGTTTATTTTGTGTTGATTAGCTGTTGATTTTTGAGGACCTGCACTAAGGTGGGATTGATATAGTCAATTACACTCTATTAAAATAAAGAATTTTTCCATTGCCATTGGTATCAAACCCAATTTGCTTTTTGGTTAGAAATAATATGCCTTGTCTTGTTCCCATTTTTATAGTTTATTCCCCAGCCTGTATAGTATCATGTTAGAAACTGTATGGGCTACCACATTCTCAGGAAAATTGTATGTGTTTCAATTTTCTTGTGTCTAGAAGACATAGTTTTCTATGGTAACTTGCAGAGTATTTTAAACTACCATAAATAATAGTTAGTAAAGGTAGTGGCTCTAATTAGGTAACAGTTTGACTTGTCTTCTTTACACCAGTTACTTGTGTTATCTTTAGCAATAAGGCTTTGACATCAGCTTGTGCAGTGTAAGCCATAACAGTAGCCCATGATATTTTGTGCTTTTAATAGGGCCCTTTTTGGCTAACAACTGACCAAAACGTATTCTATTCCTAGCACTGAATGTCTCTCTTGGTAGATTAAAATGTCTGTTTGGGGCATTCTCTCCCCATGTTTGATGGTTTTGATCAGGTTTTCTCTCACATATGTTCATAGTTTTATAAGTGTCTACATTAGGTTTTCATATATTTGTTTCCCTCCACATTCCTTTGCTTAGTTTTACTTCCATCCTTCTCATTTTATTCTCCAAATTGATTATCCCAATCTCTTCTTGACAGGGGATTCTTGTTCCTCTTTCTTTTTTTAAATTCTAGATACCACATCTCTGTGGATATGTATTATAGCATAAATATATATATAAAGGCTTAAAAGGTAATATCCACCTACTAAAACAAATATACAATATTTATCTTTTGAGGTTGAAGTTGCCTCTTTAGGAAGCTTTGTTTTAATTCCTCTGCAAATTCCATAATTGCTTTCATTTTGAAAATCTGAATAATATTCCAATGTATAATTTACCACATTTTACTCATCCTCTTAAGAGTTGATGAAAAGATATACTGTTTCTAATATCTGAATAATAATTTGTTATTTAATTTTAATTATAAATAGGTCTGAAATGAAGATGAACAATTAAGTATCTCTGTAGTGCAACATAAAATTTTTTTAGTGTATTTCCATAAGTTGTATAGCTGGATTTTAAGGTACATATATTCCTAGTTGTTGGAGAAATTACCACTTAAGGCAACTATAAAATTTAGTTTCCTAAAATGTTTTTACAACATGTTCTTATTTGTATTTATAAAGATTTGTGTTGTAATTGTATGTCATGCTACTCTGCTGCATGATTTTAGCAGGTATAGATGTTGCATGATAGAACTTTTAAGATTTTTTATGTGTAAAATTATATTATCTTTAAATAAACATGCTCTGACTTTTTCATATCTTATTCTATCTTTTTTATCTCCCTCAATTGTCTTACATTTTGCTAAGACTCTAGGTACTTATATTGATAAGAAATGGAAAGAATGGACATGATAGTTTTATATAGCTAGAAGTTTTCTGATTTGTCTGGGTTCTCAGTTTGGACCAGAGTCCTGCAGATGTTTAGGCCCAGCTTTGGTGACCTATATACCCTTAATCCCACAACTCCTGAGGCAGAACTTTCTCTGTTTCTGGGAGTTCAAGGCTAGCTATGAAACAGAAAACCTATAGAAGAGAAAAAAATCAGGAGAAACTTCAAATCAAAACTGATAAATATTAGAAAGGAAACCTCATCGAAGTTAGGTTTGGTGAAGGGGTTTTGCTTTTGCTTTCTCAGGTGAAGAAAAATTATGGGTAATATCAAAATTAATAAAGATTCATTTTGTTTTTTTTGAGTAAAATAATGGTTATATTTTTTTATAGAACTTTTAAAGAACATGGTATATTTTTCTAACAACACATTTGGAACATGGTCCAAGAATGGAGTTGGGTGAAATTTCTGAGTGTTTATGAGAAAATGTCAGCACATCAAGATAAGAATCTTGTTAGCTCAGATTCTTCAAAACTACAGAATTCTTTTGGATTATATGACTCATCTACCGTCTTACACATAATTGGTTCCTCTGCATCAAAGACTGCTGTTTACTGCTCTCCACAGGGGTGGAACCTGGTAGAATGGAGCTGAAAACTGAGGCAGATTAAAGTCTCGTGCAACAGCCAGCTTTATTCAGAGATTCAGACAATTTATACTTTGGGGTTTGAAAGGAATCCCATGAGTAACTTGCACAATCACATAGATAAGTCACACATGGGGGACAAGTTCTAGATGAAAGATTCATTTTGAAACAGAGAAACTTTATGAAAATAAGAATTGATAGCTCATCCACCAATATTACAAATCTTTATGTTGTAAGAAAAAAAACTTTTGGGGCAGATTTTTGTTTTTGTCTTTACAGAAAACCAGAAATACCCATCTTCAAGAAGTTAAAAAAACTTGGACATCTAGCTTTCTCCAACAAAAGGGAGGCTATCCAAAAAAAATCAGAAGCAAAAGAATATTGGATCTATTGGAAAAAAACATACTCTACATGGTAAAATCTTTCTAATTAACCTATATCTTTAATTATAAGGTAAGTGGAAGTCCCGGTTAAATTATAAATTAAAGCTGGCTTTGAGGTGGAGTGTGACTCTCTCCTTCTCTAACCCTAAGCTTACTTGTTAAAGGAAAATGCATATCTCTGTATCATATCAGAAGAACCACCTAATATGGGACAGAAGAATGACTAAAAAGAAGGGACAGTTCTATTGTTACTAATCCTATTCTGAATAAAAATGTATGTGGTTAGCTTCCTGCATACTATGCTGGATTTTAGTCTCATATCAATTTCCTGCAATGATCTATGACAATGCCTAATTGTGAACTGGAAATATACAAAAGGAAGATGGGGCCCCACAATAAGAATATCACATGAACTGTGAAAAAGCCACCAGGATGACAAACACCAACCAAAGATCAAATTTGGACAACAAACTACTCAGGAAGATTTTGAGGTAGCTAGCTGAGATGAACCAGCTTCACATACTACTCTAGCCAAGACCTGAGACAAGCTGTACACTTTCCTGTTATGCAGGGACTGGATAACAAATGATACAGCTACACATTTCAGGACTTGACAATCAATAACACTTTTGAGGATCCCCTAAAGTTGCCATTGCCCCCAAGACACGGTAGAAAGGGAATTTATAAAAGTGGGCATGAATCTGAGAAGTCTGATAATTGAGTTTGGTGGAGTGTATGATGTAAAATGACCAAAATATATAATGTATCTTTATATATAAATATATATATAAAGATATCCATATTGTTACTTTACCCACTGCCCTCTTCTTCCTTTGTTTCTAATGAGCCACCTTTGCTATTTCTCTGCTCAGATCACTTATATCTATCAAATACCCTTTAATTTATTTCTACTTTTTTCTATATTTATTTTACTTTACCCCCCTGAATGAATTTCCCCTATTTCCATTTCCCTGTTCAAATTGTAATACTCTACTTTTTCTATTTCCCATCTATTTCAAAAAGCCATCGGGCACTATGAGCATTCACAGCATCTTGCAACTATTTGATCTTAGGTACTGTACATTTAAAGCATGTATTCCTCAACTATACACTCTAGCAAATCTTATACAACCCAATTTTAAATTAATCCCTTTACTATTACAAAATATAGGATACTGAGACCTTTCCTTGTTCTTATATATTTTCTCAATGAAACTCTCAAATTCTTTATGAAAACTTTAGCTTCCTTATTTGGCAAAGCATTTTGGATGGTGGTAAAATACAAAGAATGAGAGGGTGCCTCAGAGGTAGCCTAGACAGTGATTTAAAATGTGTAACACTGAGGGTAGAACTTTTGCCAGTCTACACACTGTCTCTTGTACTTCATATCTTTATCTGTCTCTCATAACTGCAATTTAAATTGCTATTGGAGTCCATTCCCTCCAGAGAAACACCTGACCCAGTCTTGATGTTGGGGTGAGGAAAGCAGATCTGCCAGGAGTAGATGCTGAGCTAAGCAACCTTATGACCTTGGGATATCTTGCCCTTGCTGGGAAGAAGATAAAGTGATGGGGAAAAGAGAGAGTGACTGGGAGGGTCAGGAGAGGGAAGGGAATTTGAACAAGGGTATGCATGGATAAAAAGTATGACTTTATTTATAATAAAAAAGAATTTAAAAAAGAAATGACAGTAGTCATTTTCCAACAGAATTTAATAAAAGATCTTTTTAAATTTCCAGCAATATTCCCAAAGTTAGTGTCTAGTTACAGAAACATAGCACTTTATCACAGGTAACTATGCTGTGAGCCTCCATAATGTCAATAGCATGTGTTCTTTTTATAGAAACTACACTACTACAACAGCTATGTATATATGGTGTCATGATGTATCAAATTCAAACCCTTTATTAAAAGTATTTTTGTTAAAAAAATGAAAACTTTAAAATCTAAGGTTTCTCAGGCCAGTGTAGGCTTAGCTACAGATAAAGAAAGCACAGTAGGTCACAGCTGGTGCCCACAGATGAACTATAGCCACCATAAATTTCTGCTCAGTAACCCTTCTACAGACAAACCTTAAGTTTTGTTTGTTTTGTTTTGTGTACGTGTGTTTTTTTAAATCACTTTATTCACCCCTCATCTTTCAATGAAAAAAGATTGTTTTTACTTAAAGTCCACTAATAAGTGAGGATATTCTCTACTTATCCTTCTGGGTTTGAGATACCTCACTCAGGAGTATCTTCTCCAAATCCATCCATTTCCTGGCAAATTTTAGTATATTAATTTTTATTACTACTGTGGAGGTGTACACAGTTTGTTAATCCATTCTTCAGCTAAGGGGCATCTAGCTTGTTTTCAGGTTCTTGCTATTATAAATAATGCTGCTATGATCATAGTTGACCTAATGCATTTGGGGTGTGAAGGTGTTTCTTTAGGGTATATGTCCAATAGTGATATTACTGGATCCTTGGAAAGAGTAATTTCTAGTTTTCTGAGAAAACTCCATACTGCAACCAGAGTGGCTGAACAAGTATACACTCCCACAAACAATGGAGGCGTGTTCTCCTTTGGCATTCTCTCCAGCATAAGCTATTATCTGTGTTTTTAACCTTGACATTCTGGCAGGTGTAAAGTGGTATCTCAAAGTTGTTTTGATTAGCATTTTTCTGATGGCTAAAGATATTGTGCAGTTTTTCAAGTATCTTTCAACCATTTGTAATTCTTCTGCTGAGAATTCCCTTGTTAGTTCTGAACCCCATTTTTTGATTGAGTTATTCAGGGTTCTGGGCTCTAGTTTCTTGAGTTCTCTATATATTTTAGAGATCAGTCTTCAGTCATTTGTAGGACTGGTGAAAATCTTTTCCAATTCTGTAAGCTGTTGCTTTGTTGTAATGACTGTGTCCTTTGCCATACAGAAAATTCTCAGTTTCAGGATATTCCAGTTATAGATTGTTGTTCTTAGAGTTTGTGCTACTGGTGCTATATTTAGGAAGTGACCACATGTGCCCATGGGTTTGAGGGTATATCCCACTTTCTTTTGTGTCAAGTTCAGCACAGATATTTTTAAGTTGAGGTCTTAGATCCACTTGGATTTGAGTTTTGTGCAGAGTGATAGGCTTGGATCTATTTGCATTTTCTACATTCTGCCATCCATGAATGCCAACACAATTTGTTAAAGATACTATATTTTTTCCATTGAATATTTTTGGCCATTGTCAGAGGTGAGTGGGGTAATGTTTGAGTTTTCAATTTGATTCCATTGATACACAAGTCTGATTTTAATGCCAGTACCAGGCTGGTTTTAATATACTATAGTATAACTTGAATTTGGGATGGAAGCTTTTTGTTGAGCAAAATTATTTTAGCAATCCAGGCTTTCCTGTTATTCCAAATAAAACTGAGTATTTCTGCTTCAAGGTATGTAAAAAATTGTATTGAGATTTTTATGGGAATTGAATTGAATATGTAGATTAGTAAGATTGCCATTTTTACTATATTAGTCCTACTATATTAGTCCCAGGAACATGGGAGGACTTTCCATTTTCTTATATCCTCTTAAATTTCTTTCTTCAGTTATTTAAAGGTTTTCTCAAATACATCTGTTACTTCTTTGGTTATAGTTACTCCAAGGTATTTAATGCTATTTGCAGGTATTATAAAGGGTGATGTTTCACTTATTTCTTTTTCAGCTCTTTTATCTTTAGTGTATAGAAGGGCTACTGATTTCTTTTAGTTAATCTTGTATCCTGCTACACTGCTGAAAGTGTTTTTCAGTTGTAAAAGTTTTCTGGTAGAATTTTGTGAGTCACTTATGTATACAATCATATCATCTGTAAATAGAGATAATTTTACTTCTTCTTTTCCAATTTGTATCTCCTTAATCTCATTTCATTCTCTTATTGCTTTGGCTAAAACTTCAAGAACTATATTGAGTAGATAAAGGGAGAGAGGACATACTTGTCTATTTCCTGATTTTAGTGGGATTGCTCTGAGTTTTTTTCCATTAATTTGATGTTGGTTATAGGCTTTTTATATTGTCTTTATTATATTTGGATATTTCCCTATATTCCTGATCTCTCCAGGGCTTCAACATAATGGAGTGTTGGATTTTGTCTAAGGCCTTTTCAGAGTCTAAGGATATGAACATGTGGTTTTTTTCCTTCAGTTTGTTTATATGATGGATGACGTTTATGGTTTTTCATATTTTGAGCCATGCCTGTATTTCTGAGATGAGACCTACTTGATCATGGTGGATGATATTTTTTATATGTTGTTATATATGGTTTGTCAAAATTTTGTTGAGAATTTTAGCATAAATATTCATGAAGGAAATTGGACTGTAATTCTCCTTCCTTGTTGTGTCTTGGAGTGGCTTGGGTATTAAGATAATTGTGGCCTGATAAAAAGAGTTTGGCAATATTTCTTCAGTTTCTACTGTGTGAAACAGTTTGAGGAGTATTGGTAATAGTTCTTTTTTGAATGGATGGCAGAATTTTGCACTGAAACTATCTGGACCTGGGCTGCTTTTACTTGGAAGACTTTTAATGACAGCTTCAATTTCCTTTAGGGTTATAGGTCTGTTTAGGTATTTAATATGATCTTGATTTAATTTTGATAAATGATTCCTGTCCAGATAGCTGTCCATTTCTTCTAGGTTTTTCATTTTTGCAGATTATAGATTTTCAAAATATTACCTGATAATTCTCTGGATTTCCTGGGGGTTTGTTGTTATATCCTCCGTTTCATTTCTGATTTTATTGATTTAGATATACTCACTCTGCTTTTTGATAGTTTGGATAAGGGTTTATCAATCTTGTTGACTTTGTCAAAGGAAAAACTCTTTTATCATTGATTCTTTGTGTTGTTCTTTTTTTTTTCAATTGTATTGATTTCAGTTCTAAGTTTGATTATTTCCTGCCATCTACTTCTTCTAGTTGAGTTTGCTTCTAATTGCTCTAAGGCTTTCAGCTGTGCTGTTAGTTCTCTAGTGTGGGAGTTCTCTAGGTTTTTCATGTAGGCATCTAGTGCTATGAGTTTTTCTCTTAAGACTGATTTCAATGTGTCCCACAAGTTTGAGTATGTAATGAATTCATTTTCATGAAGTTCTAGGAAGACTTTGATTTCTTTCCTAATTTCTTCCTTGTCCCAAAGATAGTTCAGTTGAATGATGTTTAGTTTTCATGATTAGGTAGGATTTCAGTGATTTTTGTTGTTATTGAACTCTAACTTTAGGCTCTGGTGGTCTGATATGATACAAGGGATTATTTCCATTTTTTTTGTTATCTGTTGATATTTGCTTTATGGATATTTTTGTGGTCAGTTTTAGGGAAAGTTCCATGTGGTGCTAAGAAATATATATATATTTACATATATAATACATATATATATTGCATTTGGGTAGAAGCTTGTGTAAATATCTATTAAATCCATTTGTATAATAACCTCTGTTAGACTCCTTATTTCTCTGTTGAGTCTCTGTATGATTGACCTACCCAAGGGTGTAAATGGGATATTGAATTCTCACACTATTAAGGTGTGAGAGTTGATGTGAGATTTGTGCTTTAGTAGCATTTCTTTTACATAGATATTAGGGGCTTAAATAATAAGAATTAAAATTTCTTCTTGGTAAATTTTTCCTGAAATGAGTAAGTAATGTCCATCCTAGTCTTTTCTAATTTATTTTAGTTTGATGTCTACATTGTTAGATATTAGGATGGCAACAACAGCATGTTTCTTTGTTTGGCCATTTGATTGGAAAATCTTTTCCCAACATTTTTAACTGAGTCTGTGTCTGTCTTTAAGGTTGAGGCGTGTTTCTTGTATGCAGCAGAAGGATGGCTTCTCTTTTTGTATGCATTGTATTAGTGTGTGTGTGTGTGTGTGTGTGTGTGTGTGTGTGTGTGTTTTATAGATGAATTGAGTCCATTGATATTAAGGGATATTAATGACCAATGATTGATATTTCCCATTATTTTTGATGGTACCTTGTGTATATTTCCTTTCTTTGTTCTTTTCTTCTCTCAGGTTATCAATTGTTTGTAGTTTCATGGGTGTATCTGGAATCTTTAGGTTGAAGTTTTCCCTCTAATGTTTTCTGAAGGGCCGGATTGGTAGATAGGTATTGTTTAAGTTGGACTTTGTCATGTAATATCTTGTTTTCTCCGTCTATGGAGACTGATAGTTTTGCTGGGTATAGGAGTCTAGGTTGGCAGCCATGCTCTTTTAGTATCTGAATAACTTCTGACCAGGACCTTCTTAGTTTCATTGTTTCCATTGAATATTCAGGTCTTTTTCTGATGGTTTTGCCTTTAAAGGTAAGTTGGCCCTTTTCTTTTGAAGCTCATAAAATATTTTCTTTGTTCTGTATGATTTGTGGCTTAATTATTATGTAGTGAGTAGACTTTTTTGTGGGTCAAATCTATTTATTGCTCTGTAAGCTTCTTGTATATTTACTTTGTTTTATGACTTTTTTGGTTTTAATATTTTCTTTAACTGATTTATCTATTATCTCTATTTAGTCTTCCATCCCAGAGATTCTGTCTTCCATCTCTTGGATTCTGTTGGGTTTGCTTCAGTTGTGGTTCTGGGTCATTTTTTTTGGATTTTCTATTTCTAGTTTTGTCTCAGTTTGTGCCTTGTTTATTACTTCTCTTTATTTTTTAATTCTTGGTAAATTTCTTTCACCTGTTTGTTTAATTTTTTCTTGGTTTTCCTTGTTTTATTTTATGGTTTTGTTCATCCCTTCTAATTTTCTGTTTGCATTTTCTCCTATTTCTTTAAAGGAGTTTTTTGTATCATCTTTTCAGGCTTTTATTAGTTTCATAACATTGTTTTTAAGGTTGTTTTCTTCTGTTCCCTATTTGTTGTTATATTCAGGTCTTGAATCTATTGAACTACTTGCTTCTTCTGGAGGTGGCTTGTTGTATGTATTCTTGTACTGTCATCTGCCTATTGTTTCCCCAATTCACTCTTTGTTAGTTCTTCATCACCACTTAGTGAGTTATAGGTCTGAGGGCTCTTAATCAGCTATGTGTTCAGAGGGTTGGCTGTTCTTGTCAGGTTGCAGTGTTATAATGTCAGTCCTCACCTCTTGACCTCTCACCTCTCAGCTGTGTGCCCAGGGACTTGGCTGTTCCCCTGCTGCTATTACACCAGCCTCGTACTTGGGGGACTGTGCTCTCCACCAATGCCAAGAAGCCATGTCAGGGCTTGGGTTTAGGTGGTAGAAGTCACTTTCGGACATCTGACCTCTCTGCTGTGCTTTTAGGAACGCCTCTGCTTCCTTGCTGCTATTATGCCTGTTGGGGTCTGTGCAGACTGTGTTATCGGCTGAAGCCAAGTTTTTTACCTCTTAGGCATGTGCCCAAGACCAAGTGACTCAACTGTTCCCCTGCTGCTAATTTCCCAGCTATGTTCTTGTTGGCAGTGCTTTGTGCTTCTCTGGAGCCATTCAGAGCCTGGGTTCAGGTAGTGGAAGTTACCTCACAATGGAGTACTTTGTGTACTTTTCTTGCTCAGCAGTAAGGAAAAAAATGATATTCTAACATTTGCAGGCAAATGAATGGTATGGAGAATATCCTCCTGAGTGAGGTATCACAATCCCAAAAAGAGAAGTAGGGAATGTACTTACTCATTAGTGAACTTTAAAACAAAAAAAGAGTGAGATGTCATTGCACACAAGAACTCAAGGCTGGAACATAGCTAAATGACACAATGCCACACTTCTTCATTGATAGCCTCTGGTAGAGGTATGGGTGAGAAAAGACTTGTTTTCTTTAAGCATCTTGCCACAGAGAGTTTAATTTTGCTCCAGTAAGTAAATGAGCAGCATGAATGGGTGGTTTTGTAAATGGGGAGATCATAGGAGTGGGCATGATTATCAGAGGTCTGATATCTGTGCTTTAAGGGATTCATGGTGTAAAAACACCAAATTATATGTACACACACACACACACACACACACACACACACACACACACACACACATACAAAGCTATTTTGACTCTTATATGCTTGGTCTAATGATTTAGAGTTATTAAGCCTGGCATTTCTTAAATAATTTGAAATAATCAGTGTCAGAATTAGAAATTGAGAGCAATTCTTTTTGGTAACAACACGTGATTTCTTGGGTTGTTGGACTTAAAATACTATCTGATAATAGTTTTTATTGTTAGTCAAGTTCACAGTGTTTATACCCTGACTCCTTATGTCTCATTTTCATGTTTTCTTTCATTGTTATTATCAGGTTAATAGTATACTTTGAATGATATGGAAGCCACTCAAATATATTTCTTTTAGCTTTTCTAAATTCCTCAAGGTTATGAGATAGTGTCTCATATAGATAGACAAGTCTGGCTAAATTTTATTGGTTCCATTAAATATAAATGTTTAAGTATATTTTTTTAAAAAAATATGGTGTACTTTATTCAAATTAGACATTGTCACACCACTAGATATTCATACAATAGGAATCTCTTATAAAGAAACATTCCTTGTATTTTCTTATGAATGCATGATTAAATAGAAAAAAATGAAACCTTGCTCAGATTGAGAATAAATGGATGTAAATTTACAAAAGAAAGCACGGATGTGAAGGTAGAATTTGTTTGGTCATTGTGAAATTTCTATGGTTTTGGTAAGATTCTTGCTGTGTGGTAAGTCATCAAGTTGTACAAGACAGAGAATAGAAATGTTCAAATTTTAAGTCATTGACTATTAAAGATATCTTTACACATTTTTAATTGACATAGAAAACATGGCCACAAATATTCAAAATTTGCTGTCTAGATAAAATAATTTTATGGGTTCTATTTTTTAGGAACTATATTTTTTATCTAAAATAACATTATAAAGTTGTCTCCAATTGCATATCAGTTCCAGAGATATTGAATACTGCTAGAGACTCTCCAACATCACAGTTGGTAAAATTTCTTGTATCTTCTCTTTTACACTGCTCTCTCATTCCACCGGCTCAGCCACCACTGTAACTCAGCCTGAAATACTCTCTGAATTGTGCAGCATCAAAACTATGCTTGCAATGGGCATACTTGCAGTTAGATACTGTTTTGTCTACTATCCTCAACAGAATATTTGAATCAAAATATTTAAGATATAAAATCAGTAAGAAATCTTATATTTATGATAAAAATGTTATTTTAATATAAAAAGTTACTAAGAATGTCTTATTCAACATATTTACATTTCTCAATATAATATTTTACTTGATATGGCACAAAACTGTGTACATACCTCTAAATTAAAATATTTCTTCTGTGCTTCTAATTAAAATTTTATGTAAGAGTGTGACTATGCATATTTATTCTATAAAAGCATGTTATGTCTCTCACTGTATCACTTCAAAGCCTTCTAATTGCTTATTTATTATAATGACCATGATTACAAATAATCAAATGGGCCCCCTCATGTTCTGCAGCATTAGTATTTGTACAATTCAATTTTTTAACTAAAATTTTTATAGGCTTTCGTATTAACTAAAGATTAAATAAATGTTTGTTATATATGTAACAAATAGTATATATATTTATGTATGTATGTATACATATATATATATATACACTGAGTAATATAACATCATAAAATCTTTTTCTTTCCCATGATTTTATGTGGATGGCCACCAGAATGTATTGCCTAGATTTGAGGTATTTCTTTCCATGTAAAATAATCTAAATACAAAACACTTAAAAGTTTCTTATTTTGTTGGCTTTCAGTTGATTCTAAATACAGACAAGTTGACAGACAGTTAAGATTCACCAACAAACCATAATGATGGGGATTTTACTGCATACTGTATATTTAACTCACTTTCACATGAATATATGACATGAACTTAACTAATTGTGGTAACTCTCTAGTTGTATTTTTATGGTTTTTTACTTTATTTTTTAAAATTATTTTTATAGAATAGTCTTTTTTATTCATGAGTCCCGTTGTTTCAAGTCCCTTCCCCCTCCCAGCTAGTCTTCAGCCTCCCTCTTCCCATCCATTTCCCCCATCTTCTTCCCAAAAAGGGCAACAAGTCCCAAGGTGGATTAGCTCAGCATCCACTCCAGGCAAGTCTGATTTTCTCATTCTCATATTAAGAATAGATTAGGAATTCCTCTTAAGTGAATGAGCTCCAAGGTGCCAGCCCATGTACAGAAACACAGTCTGAACCCTCCCCTTGAGGCTCCACACTATCCATGTCCTTAGACAGTTGCCTATTCTTGGAGAGCCTAGTTTCTTTTCCTGATGGTTCCCAGGTGGCTGTTCTTGATTCAATGAGCTCCCTAGAGCTGGAGCAAACAATCACCATGAGAATTTTCCTTATAGTCCCTATCCCCTTGGTCAAATAGAGTCTCATCCCCTGCTATCAGGTTGACCAGAGACTTAGGTAAATGCTCACCCTTGTATTCCTAACTCTACCTCTATTCATTGTTGAATGTAAGTTCTGTAATGGCACTTAGAGTGGCTATTCATTTGCTTTGAGGGAAGTCCTGTTTAGACAACACCTTTCTTATTGGTTGGAGACCTAGGCAGGGGCATCCTGTGAGTTCCTGGAGGTTTCCCTAATACCTGGCCTCTTTCCAGCTTCATATTTACTTCCTCTATTAAGATCTCCATCACTTTTTTCTCTCTCCTTGTTGTATTTCTCACTTAGTCATCTCCTCTAAAGAGCTTTTCTCTTCCTAGAAGACTCCCTAGATGTTTCTCTTAAATTCCCCCAGATCCCAAGCTGTTCAGTGGTTGTGGTTTGCAGGTTGGATGCTCTTTACATTTTCTTTAAAAAAAATTTACTAATGAAGATGTTTTTTTAAAGTCCACTAACGTGTTCAGTCATGTGATACCTTTTCTAAGCAGCATTTCAACTTCTTTCCTCAGTGTCTCCTGCCATTGCTGCTCTGCTCTTCCTGTTCCCAGAGTTTTCCAAGTCTGGTAGCCCTGCCCACATTTCCTGTCTGTCTCTGGCCAATCAGCTTTTTATTAAATAAATAAGAGGAACAAATATTTACAACATATCATAATCTCACTACACTTCTACAAGTATAAGACAAAGAAAAATTGCCTTTGTAGTATACACATTTAATAATTCAATTCATGTCCAGTAAAGAGACATCAATGGATGTTCCTCCCACAAGGAATGTAGAATAGTCCAAAATCATACCAATGTTTTGTGCAACTGCTATTAGAAGTGATATGCAAACAATTCCTACAATCTATTATTTATCATCATATGGATGATATCTTGTTTACAGACACAAATGTAGATACATTAGAAAGAATATTTACATAAATAAAGAAAAATTTTGCCTGATTGGGGACTACAAATGTCCCCAAAAAAATACAAAGGGGGAGATTATATTAATTATTTAGAATATTAAATAGGTCTATAAAGAATTAGACTCCAAAAGGTGTAGCTCAGAAGACATAGATTGTAGACTTAACTGCTCCCCAAATCTGCTAGGAGATTATCATTTATAGACCAATATTGGTATAAAAAGCTGTAAAATAGTTTATTTATTGAAAACGTTAGATATTGATAAGGAATTAAATATTCCCAGAGAATTTTCTGTTAAAGAAAAGAGAGAATTAGCTTTAGTAGAAAAGCAATTACAAGAAGCAAATGTGAATCATATCTAGTGAGACCTCAATTGCATTATGGATATTTTACAATCTAAACATTCTCCTACAGGAGTTATCATGCAAAGAAAAAATATATTAAAATGCATATTTCTTCCACATTTACTGAGTAAAAATCTGAAAGCATATGTGGAAAAGCTTTCTGAATTGATTTTTAAAGGAAAATTAAGACTTCATCAGTTGACAGAAAAGAAACCCACAGAAATTGTTATACCTTTAAATAATGAAGAAATTGATTGATTATGGGCACACAGTGAACCTTGGTAAAAAGCCTATAGTAAGTTTTTTGGAGAGATTAGCAACAAATATATAAAGAAAAAACTGACTACATCTTCCCTTGTATTGTATAGGATACAGCTATTTCTAGAGCTCCTACACTTTATATTGATGCAAACAAATTTAAAAAGGCTTGTTACAAATCAGCAAATTTAAGTGGCCCAAAGTCCTTATATTTCTTTTTAGAAGTCAGAAATATTCTATTTGCTATTATTATGGTAGTAATAGACTTTAGAAAATCTTTTAACATAATAACTGACTCTCAGCATGCTGAAAGTGTTGTTTTTGAAACTGCTGATTTTATTCCTGCTGATATAGAATTAACCTCATTATTCATACAACTATATGATAGCATTAGAAATATTATCCATGATATATAATATATAATATACTATAAAGAATATATAACATATATCAGCACCCACATGGGTCTGCCCTGTTCTCTAGCATAAGTTAATGATGAAATTAATCAGTTATTAATAGGAAACAAGATGCAGGCCTCAGAATTTTATGAGACATCATATTAATAGCAAAGTATTTAAAAAGAATTTTTTATTATTTGGCATCAGGCCAAAGAAATTTTTATAGAATTTTCATAGTTGCTCATTTTATACCCAACCATTTTAATCTGCTGGAAGCAATTCTAAAGGTATGCAGAGAAATGAGATCCATCAGACAGATGCGTTTCACTTAGCAAAATTTGAAAAGATAATATATGTACCAACAACACTTACTCAGGAATGCAATGGGCAATTGTCCTGAGTTCTGAAAAGGTTAATGCTGGAATTATACACCTTTTGGAAGTCATGGCCATAATGGGAATTCCTGTTAAAATTAAGACTGACAGTGCTCCAGCATACATTTCCCAGAAAATGAAGCAGATTTTTTGATATTATTATATAAATCACATTACATTACAGGGATACCACACAATCCTACAGCACAAGTAGTTGATGAGAGATCTCATCACACTTTTAAAGAAATTCTTCACAAACAGAAAGGAAAAATTACAAAAAACAAGGGAAAGATTTCATAATGTTTTACTAACCTTCAATTTTCCTAATACTGATGAGAAAGAAACAATACCTGCAGAGAAATTTTGGATAATAATAATAATAAAAAAAAAACTTCTGGGATAAACCCACCTATTTATTTCAAGGATGTATTGAATTCAGATTGGAATTTAAGATCTGCACTTGAGTGAGGAAGGGGGTTTGCTTTTATTTCCACAGGAGAAACAATAATATTAGTACCAATGTAATTGATAAAGATCTGAATTAAAAAGGAGGCATCTCCTGAACATACACATAATGGCTCATCCACCAATATGACAATTGGATACATGATAAGGAAAACTCACTTAACAAGGCTGGGGCAGGGTTTTATTTTCGGCTTTACAAAAGAATAGATACAATCATCTTCAAGAAATTAAAAGAATGTTGGATGCGTAGACATATAAAGCTGAAAGGAGATTAATTATGGAAGGATTACAAGCAAAGGAATGTAAGCTCAATTGGTACAAATTTGCTCTACAGGGTGAATTCTCAATTCTCATGGCTTAACATCTATATCTCTTTTAAATATGTGGCAGTCATTTGATTATAAATCAAGCTAGCTTTGTAGTTGGAGTGTCTTTCTCCTCTTCAAAATCCAAGTACATTGGTAAAGAAAAATTTAAAAGATTCTGTCTCATAACAGAAAATAGCTAGAATAATTAGGGACCAAAGTTATTGTAATTGTATCTCTAATACTATTTCTCTGTGTATTTCCTCCTTCTTAATTTTAAAACCTTTCCTGCACACAATTTTCTCCTGAAAAATATAAATTCTTCATTTGATATTAATGATGCTTATGTTTTCCACTGTAAACAATTTCTCCTACCAGCAATCTCCAAAGCATCCAGAAAGAAGATGGATCCTCACCACAATGACTCTACCTGGTCAGTGAAAAAAAATCCAGTGTACACCACTCAATGATTGTTCAGGACAGTTTCAAGATAGCTTTCTATAATTATCCTTCATGTCACATCTTTAACAAGATTTCAGGTGGACTTACCAGGTACTTTGAGAATGGTTACAGAGGCTTATAGTCAGTATTAGGACCCAACCAACGCCTTAGTTATTACATAATTCCACAGAGATATGACTGCTCACAAATCAGCAACCATATGAAAAACTACACCCTTCTCCCAAAAAGTTTTTTCCTCTATAGATTAAATGGATAATTATCACACTGACAGGGTGATCATAAGTTAAATTAGGGTTGAGGATAGAACAATAATATAGACTCAAATATTCCTATTTTGCAACAAGCATATACATCCAGTATTAGATTAATCTAAGCTGTACTTGGATAGCCTATCATTCTGATATAATAGATTCACACATGAAGTTTTCTAGTCTCCATTCCATATGCATCTCACCAATAATATAATTTTAATTACTGCTTTCAAATAATCTCAAACTTTGATAGTCTATGTGGTATAATAATAATGAGCTTTACAGAACAAAAGAATCAAGAACATAAGATTAATCTTCAGGCCTGAAGGAGGAACATTAGAGAACAATGGATTTATTATATCACAGACATCAGTAATTTACAAATACAGGGGCAGGAAGACTTTCTACTAAAAGAGGAAGAGACGTTGAAGAGATAATTCAGTGGTTAAAACCACCTGCTAGTATTTTAGAGGGCCTGTGTTTAATTTCCAGCATCTACATAGCAGCTAACAACACATAGTAATTTGATTTCTAGCATATCATACATCACTTTTAATCAAAATGGCTTCAGCAAGCATGTGGTGCAAATGTAATCATGAGGGAAATAAAAAGTAAAAATTAAAAAATTAACTTTGAATACCAATTTTATTAAGAGAAAGATTAAATTAGAAACACCACTTTTAAAATATACCACCAGTAACAGAGACACTAAAAACAACAATAAATAAGTGGGACCTCCTGAAACTGAGAAGCTTCTGTAAGGCCAAGTACACAGTAAATAAGACAAAATGACAGCCTACAGAATAGAAAAAGAAGGGTCAGTCCAGGGTGTTTCTGATCCCAAGCTGTTTGGTGGTTGTGACCCTTCAAACCCCAGTCCAACTATAGGAACACCTGACTCACTCTTGAGGGAGATGGGACAGAACTGGATTTAGCCAGGAGTGGAGACTGATCCAAGCATTATTGTGTCAGTGGGACCATAGGACTGTCTGCTCCCTGCCCAGGGAGGGGATGGGGAGTTGCGGAGAAGGAAAAAATGACCTGATGTGGTGGGAGGGGGAAGGGACCTTGAATAAGGATATACAGGGATGGAAAAAAAATTCAGAGGGAAAGCTGAACACAAAGAAAATATATGTGTAGCAATCTTACTTGTATTTCCACCCTTGATAAGCCATGCTTATGATTCTTATCCTCTGTATAGTTATTGTTAACTCTTCCGCATATTAAATATTTTTTACTGTTTTTTTTGATAAATACAAAATAAAGAAGGAAGAAAAAAAAAGAATAGAAAAAGATTTTACCATCCCTACAAATGATAGAGGATTGACCTCTAAAATATATACAGAACTCAAGAAAGTAGAGGCTAAGACCCTTAATAGTCCAATTAAAAATGGGGTTCAGAAGTAAAAAGGGAATTCTCAGCAGAAGAATTAAAAATGACTGAAAGGCACATGGAAAAGTGCTCAACATCCTTAGCAATCAGAGAAATGCAAATCAAAACAACTTTGAGATACCACCTTACACCTGTAAGACTGGCTAATATTAAAAATCCAGATATATAGGGATGAAAAAAATAAGGGAAACATCACCCTTTATAATAGTTGCAAATAGCATTAAATGCCTTGGAAAAATTATAACCAAAGAAGTAACAGATGCATTTGACAAAAATTTTGAATTACTGAAGAAAGAAATTGAAGAGGATATTAGAAAATGGAAAGCTCTCCCATGTTCCTGGATAGGTAGGATCAACATAGTAAAAATGGCAATCCTACCAAAAGCAATCTACAGATTCAATGCTCTGCCCATCAAAATTCCACCACAATATTTTATGGAACTTGAAAGAACAATACTCAATTTCATTTGGAATAAGAGGATAGCCAGGATTGCCAAAACAATTTTTCTCAACAAAAGAACCTCAGGAGGCATCACCATCCTGGACTTCAAGTTATAATATAGTGCTACAGTAATAAAAACAGCCTGGTACAGGCATAAAAACAGACTTGTGGATCAATGGAATAGATTTGAGGATCCAGATATTAACCCAAAAACCTATGAGCAGCTGATTTTTGACAGAGGCCAAAAATATTCAATGGAAAAAGATATTATCTTTAACAAATGGTGTTGGCAGCGCTGGTTGGTAGTGTGTAGAAAAATGCAAATAGTTGAGGTGTGTTTCTTATATGAAGCAGAAGGAGGGATTCCTGTTTTTAAAATCCATTCTGTTAACTTGTGTCTTTTTATAGTGGAATTAATTTCATCGATATTAAAACTACTAATAATCAGTGATTTTTTTCTTTATTTTGTATTTATCAAGAAAAACAGTAAAATGAATTTAAAATGCTGAGAAGTTAACAATAACTATAAAGAAGATAAAAATCATAAGCATGACTTACCAAGGGTGATAATGCAAATAAGATTGCTACACATATATTTACTTTGTGTTCAGCTTTCCCTCTGAATTTTTTTTCCATCCCTGTATATCCTTATTCAAGGTCCCTTCCCCCTCCCACCACATCAGGTCATTTTTTCCTTCTCCGCAACTCCCCATCCCCTCCCTGGGCAGGGAGCAGACAGTCCTATGGTCCCACTGACACAATAATGCTTGGATCAGTCCCCCCTCCCTCAAGAGTGAGTCAGGTGTTCCTATAGTTGGAGAGGGATCCCAAGGGTCAGTTCAAGGTGTTTCAGATCCCCAGCTGTTCAGTGGTTGTGGTTTGCAGCTTGGGCATGCTTGACTTTTTTTCTTGTTGGTTTGTTTAGAGACCACTAATGTGTGAGTATATCCCCTGCTTATCTCTCTGAGATTGTGATACCTCGCTCAGGAGGATATTCTCCAAAACCATCCATTTGCCTGCGAATTTTAGGATATCGTTTTTTCTTACTGCTGAGTAGTATTCCATTGTGTAGATGTACCACAGTTTGTTAATCCATTCTTCATTTGAGGGACATCTAGGTTGTTTCCAGGTTCTTGCTATTACAAATAATGCTGCTATGAACGTAGTTGAGCTAATACCTTTGGAGTGTGAGTGTGCTTCTTTAGGGTATACACCCAGAAGTGGTATTGCTGGGTCCTTGGGGAGATTGATTCTTAATTTTCTGAGAAACCGCCATATTGCATTCCAAAGTGGCTGAACAAGCTTACACTCCCACCAACAATGGAGGAGTGTTCCCCTTGCTCCGCATCCTCTCCAACATAGGCTGTCATCTGTGCCTTTTATCTTGGCCAATCTAACAGGTGTTAGGTGGTATCTCAAAGTTGCTTTGATTTGCATTTCTCTGATGGCTAAAGACGAAGAGTACTTTTTCAGGTACCTTTCAGCCATTTGTAGTTCCTCTGCTGAGAATTCCCTTTTTAGATCTGTACCCCATTTTTTGATTGGGTTATTCAAGGTTTTGGGCTCTAGATTCTTGAGCTCTTTATATATTTTAGAGATCAGTCCTCTATCACTTGTAGGGTTGGTGAAATTGTTTTCCCATTCTGGAGACTGTCATTTTGTCCTATTGACAGTGTCCTTGGCTTTACAGAAGCTTTCTAGCTTCAGGAGATACCACTTATTGATTGTTGGTCTTGGTGTCTGTGCCACTGGTGTTATATTTAGGAAGTGGTCGCCTGTGCCAATTTGTAGAAGTGTATTTCCCACTTTTTTTTTCTATCAAGTTCAAAGTGGTTGGGTTTAAGTTGAGGTCTTTGATCCACTTGGATTTGAGTTTTGTGCAGGGTGACAGGCTCGTATCTATTTGCATTTTTCTACACACTTCCATCCAGCTATACCAACACCATTTGTTAAATATACTATCTTTTTTCCATTGAATGTTTTGGGCCTCTTTGTCAGAG
>PVIH01004433.1:69105-87298 GCA_004025045.1 Sigmodon hispidus
CTCTATAGTATAGCTTGAAGTCAGGGATGGTGATACCTCCTGAGGTTCTTTTGTTGAGTAAAATTGTTTTGGCAATCCTGGCTTTCCTGTTATTCCAAATGAAATTGAGTATTGTTCTTTCAAGGTCTAAAAAATATTGTGTCGGGATTTTGATGGGCAGTGCATTGAATCTGTAGAGTGCCTTTGGTAAAATTGCCATTTTTACTATGTTGATCCTACCAATCCAGGAACATGGGAGAGCTTTCCATTTTCTGATATCCTCTTCAATTTCTTTCTTCAGTGATTTAAAATTTTTGTCAAATAGGTCTGTTACTTCTTTGGTTATAGTTTCTCCAAGGTATTTAATCCTATTTGCAGCTATTATGAAGGGTAAAGTTTCCCTTATTTCTTTTTCAGCTCTTCTATCTTTAGTGTATAGAAGGGCTACTGATTTCTTTGAGTTAATCTTGTATCCTGCTACATTGCTGAAGGTGTTTATCAGCTGTAGCAGTTCCTTGGAAGAATTTTGTGGGTCACTTATGTATACAATCATACCATCTGCAAATAGAGATAGCTTCACTTCTTCTTTTCCAATTTGTATCCCCTTAATCTCTTTTTGTTCCCTTATTGCTTTAGCTAAAACTTCGAGAACTATATTGAATAGATAAGGGGAGAGAGGACATCCTTGTCTAGTTCCTGACTTTAGTGGGATTGCTTTGAGTTTTTCTCCATTAAGTTTGATACTGGCTGTCGGTTCTTGTAAATCGCCTTTATTATATTTAGGTATTCTCCCTGTATTCCTGATCTTTCTAGGGCATCGCAGTAGAAGATCAGCAAAAGATGTTCCAATAAAATGGACTTAAGAAGCGAGGTGGTATAGCTATCCTAAAATCTAACAAAATAGAGTTCAAACTAAAATAAATCAACATGGATTCAGAAGGACATTACATATTCATCACTGAAAAATCCAGCAAGATGAAGTCTCAGTTCTGATCATTTATGCCTCAAAAATAAGGGCACTTATTACCTACACTCATACAGCTAAGAGAAACGTTACTAAAGTATAAACTGAAGACTTCAACAACCTACTCTCAGCAGCTGACAAGTTTACTGAACACAAACGTAACAGAGAAATGGGGACTCTAACATATATTATGATGGAAAAGAACATAATAGACACAAACAAAACATTCCACCATGACACAATTATACCTTCTTCCTAGCACTCCATGGAACCTCATTTAAAACTGAGCAATACTCAGTCACATGATAGGGAAACCCACAGAAATGGCTGACCTGAGCTCCTAGTAGCTCACTGACACTGGACTGACAGATGGGAAACCTGCATGGGATCAAGTTAGGCCCTCTGAATGTGCATGACACATGTGTGGTTTGAGCAGTTTATTGGGACTCTGAAAATGGGACAAGAATACATCACTAGTAGGTAAAGTGGCTCTTTGGAGCCCATTCCCTATAGTGGGATATCTTGTTCAGCCTTCATTCAGTGAAGGAGTGGTGCTTTCTCAACTTGATATGCCAGAGAGTATTGATTCCCCATGAGAGACCTTGTCTCTCTGAGGAGGGGATGGGGGTAGTGTGTTGGAGGAGGAAGTAGTAGTAGTAGGAAATAGTGGGTAGTAGTAGGAAGTCGGGGGAAGGGGAACTATGGTTGGTATGTAAAACAAAAAACAAACCTTTTAGTAAAAAAAATTAAAAACCTATCTTTTTTAAAAAAAAAAAAAAGAAAAAAGAAAAATACAAATAGATCCAAGCCTGTCACCCTGCACAAAACTCAAATCCAAGTGGATCAAAACTTCAGCATAAAACCAGCCACTTTGAACGTGGTAGAAAACAAAGTGGGAAATACCCTTCAATGAATTGGCACAGGCAACCACTTCCTAAATATAATACCAGTAGCACAGACACTAAGAACAACAATCAATAAGTGGAATCTCAATCAAGTGGCACAGATACTAAGAACAACAATCAAAATGAGGGAAACTGTGACTTTATTCATAATAAAAAAAAAGAATGTCCATGCTTCTCAAGTTGTAGAACCTCATAATGTAAACTAGAAGTGGTACACTTCAAACTGAAAAACTCAGTAGGGTCATTGATTTTTTTCAAAGCGAGAAATAAACTATTTGTTTTTTTATACAGACATAATTTTAGTCTATAGATGTTGATGAATTATAAAATTAACTTTGGCTTTGAAAAGCACGATGGACTACTTAATTGATTCTGCAAGATGCAATGGGAAATTTTTTAACCTTACTTTTCACACCCCCCCTTTTTATTAGCAGAGCTTCCTCTGATGTAGTATGTTTGCCTTGGCCTCAGCTGTTTACATATGAAAAGCTTCTTATTTTCTACTTATGATTAATTTACCCTAAGAGAATTTCCTCCTCCTTTAACTTTACTGAAGCCATGATGCCTTTGGCTAGAGAAAAAGAGCTATAAACATATTTTCTGGCTTGTTTTTCACCTGAATACAGGGCCTCAGATGCAGAGCCTAAGGGAAGAATAAAAGATTACAGAATTCTCAGTGGTAGTGTGAGAGGAGGCATCAGATAGGGCCTGTGTTGAATACTGTGACAGCCTTAACCATCAATTAGTTTAGAAGTACAAATATTCACAAACATATGAGTTGATTATATACCCCAGGACATCTTTTTGTATTCATCTAGCAAATCTACAACCCGTCACACATATTAGTTAGTAGAATGTCCTCATGGATTTTTATCCTTGGGCTTCTTCTGATTTCCAACCATGTGGCTGCTTATAGCAGCTCTGAATGCTATGTCAAAATCAAGGAAGATTTTCACTATGAAGGAGATGTGATGATTGGTGCATTTTTTCCTATTCACATCTTTTACACTATCAACAAACTTGCAGATGAAAATCTGCCACACCATTTCAAAGACTTCCACCTACAGTAAGTGCCATTTTTATGTATTCTTTTTGATTATATTTCTTATGACCAAGTTAATGTATGGAGGCAAACTTCCATTCTCCCTATATCTTTCATTAAAAACCTTTTATTTTCAAATCTGTTTCATTGTATTTTTTCACCTTTTTCTTTAAAACATATTAGGGAGCTATCAAAAATATTGATTTTTTTTAGAATTAATATTTGTAATCTCATGATCTACTTTATTATCTGTTTATTGCCACAAGGTTTTACATGTTAAATACGCTATGTCTTCACAAGTAGTATGCTTTTCTCATAGGTTGATCTAGCACTCAAAATTATTCTAAAAGGTGCTTTTCTGATAAAAATTGATAGTACTGAAAGCAGTGTATTTAGAATGTCTTATGTAATGCTAGAGTGTCAAGACCTGCCTGTGTTAGGTGCTAGGGATTCAGGATAGGGGACATTATATGTAGAAGTAGAGCAAACTTTCAGTGTCAAAACATCTATGCCTATATCAGAGTGTCACATTATATCTTTGTCTTTTAATCTTTTGCTATCCGATGAGTTTACAATATACAGATTTGATTTATGAATTTCTGACTTTTTGCATTTATATATATTTGACTGGAATGAAGGCCACATAGGGCTGTTTTCATTAAGTTAGAAATAAAATCAAACTAAACTTGAGATAGCATAATACAATTATAATTATAAAAGTTTACCATGATCATCTCCTACAACAAATTCTGTAATATTTTTTATATAGTTTAAGTGCATGAAGGCATATGTCCCTCGAATCTAAAAGCCTTCTTTCTTGCTTCTAACTGCATTTTTTTACATAAATGTGGAGAAATATATATATTTTGTCTTTTAATTTTAAAATATTATGATATTTTAATTTAACATTTTTGAGTATTCTGGAGCAGTATATAATAATTTAAAATACTCAAAATTCATTTAATAGGTTAAAAATTGAAGTATTCAGATTCATTCCATCAGAAAACTCTAATTTTTACATACACAAAATAAGATGCAAAAATTCAGAATTTATAAGTGACTATGAATATTTTTCTATAACATTTTCCTTTGGGAATATGTATTTCATTAAAATAGGTATTTTATTGACCTGCTTTTTTTTTTAATCTGTCAGTATACCAGGTGTAAAACCATGTTTGGCACTTTATCATGTTTTTTTGAAACCTACAATTTCTATTTGTACATCTAAAGCTCCATTCCCTGAACTTATTTATTGACATAATAATCATAGCATTCTAAGATCTGATTGAAACCTCAACAGCCCAAGAACTCGTAAATTTCAACTGATAAATGACTTCTAACCTTCAGTAAATAACCACAGTACTCAAGAAGCTTTGGGGTGAGGGAGAATTTACATTTACAGCTAGTGTCCAGATGATATAATGTTTCTTTTAACCAGAATTTAAATTGAAAATAGATTTCTCTTACAGACAATACATCCCAAACATATTTTCCTTCTACCCTCCTCCTTCCTTCTACCCAATCTACTCTATATGGATATATATTAATAAATGGGCATGTCTCCAAGAGACAACAACATATGATAATACAAAAGACTTTAAGAAAAGGAAAATGCCCTCATATCCAGACTAGACCAAGCAAGCCGATAAGAGAAAATGAGTCCCAAGAGCAGGCAAAAATGTCAGAGACAAACCTAGTTCCAATTATGAAGACATCAAGCTGACAGCCATAACATATGAGCAGAGAACTTAATGCCAACTAGCTTTAGTATCTATGACCCCATGTGAGCCCTGCTTAATAAATTCAGTAACCCATATTATCTTGGTGCCCAGCCTCAAAGAGGGTAATTGATAGGTGGGGCTATTCCCTAGAAGTTTCAAATATTAACTATAGGTGCAATTTACAATTGAACTCTACTTTCTAAGAAGCAGTGATATAACACTTCTTTTTGTCCTTGAGCTTTCAGGTGCATTATAAAGTTGATAGTATGGGAAATCATTACTTTTATGTAAGCACTTGCACTGCGAACTTTTCTCTTTTTGCAGCCTTCATTTGCCTCATATGCTTGTGAATATGTTTTACTCATTTTTCATTGAATTCTGTAAAGTTCTTAATTTTTGTTATTTTTGTCTTAACTTCTTTTTCATTCTGTATAGAATTTTTCAGTTTCAAAGAGTCTATAGGCTTTCTCTTGTTTATGCTATCCAGCTTGATTTTGTTATGGTCAAATAGAATGCAGAGAGTTATTTTAATTTTTGTGTATCTAATGACACTTGCTTTGTTTCTGAGTTCGTGACCAATTTAGAAATAGTTCTATGATGGACTAAGAAGATTTACTCCTTTTTGCTTAGAAGACTTGTTCTATAAATATCTCCATTTATTTTTTTACATCTGCTAGTTGTAGTATTTCACTGTTTGGGTCATAGATGTTAAGAACTCAATGCCATCTTGGTGCATTTTTCTCTTAAAGTGTGAATAGTGTCTTTTCCATCTCATTTCATTAATTTTGGTTTGATGTTTACTTTAGTAGATATTAAAATAGCTTCCTTGTTAAGTCCACTTGTATGGTATACATTTATCTAATTATTTATTCTTTTGAGTTGAGCATTTTTATTTTCTTATTTTTGACTTTTGTCAGCAATAGTTAAAAATTATCGTTATCAGAAATTAATTCAATTTGCATACTTCTCAAAGCTAACTTCAAACAAACTACATGTTAGCTAATTCATTTCATTCTGTAGGCAGACCTGTTATATATAAAATGTCACATTTCATTTTAACATCAAAAAACCATCAGGTTAAAAGTTTTAAAAATTAACAATTTAATAATGAATATTTAGAAATGTGCTACACATAAACACCATAGTAATATAAAATGCATACAATTTAAAACTAATTCTTAAATGAAACATTAATATTAATGGGTGACAAGTTTTGATAGTTAAAAGATATTTTGAGGACTTATTTAAATATCATTTGGTCATGCAAATAAAAAATAAAAATGACAAATTTTTGAAGTATAAATTGACATCAAAATCTACATAGTCTTAATAGTTTTCATTAAAACATCTTTGAATAAGCATTCTACAACATGAAGTTGAGAACTCAGATGTAAAGAAAAGGCATGAGGTCATAATTAGAATTATGTGACTCATATATCAAATACTTATATAAAGTAATTGCAAAATTGTTAAAGTAATGTATTTAGTTATCTTATTTTCTAAGTCATCAACTTCAGAAGATCCTACACTGACACTAGACAAGGATGTGCATGCCAGTGGTCCAGTCACACAGGGAGTTGGGGTGGGATCACTTGAGCCACTGAGATCAAAACATGTGGGGGCAACATTATAAAGCCCAGCCTCAAAGAGGGTGATTGGTAGGTGGGGCTATGCACTAGAAAAATTAGGAAATTTCCAATTTCAACTATTAACTATAGGTGCAATTGACAATTGAACTCTAATTTCTGAGAAGCAGTGATATAACACTGTTCCTTAAAGACTGTCAAAGCTTAGCTATAACTTTTGTGGAGTAGATTGGTAAAACATCGAAAATTAAAATTATCTTTTTATCAGTACACAAACTTGTGATAAGTCTTGGTTTTTTTGATTCAGATATCCAAAGTGCTAAACCATAGGATAGTAAATTGGGCTTAAATATATTCACAATCCACAGTATCACGTCTTGAAAAAGATAGAACTGAGGCAGCTGTAGAAGGAGGAGTTTATCCATTATCTATTTTCAAGTGAATAGTTTAAGTAGAATTTTCATGCCTGTGAGAAATATTTACTTAACCATAAGGAAGCTTGGTAATATTTACTGATCAAATTTTCATGAAATAAATACTACTTAGAACATAAGCTTTACAGGAATTTAAACCATCAAAACTTTATTGGGTTGCATTAATAATTTATGCAGTTAACTCCAAAGAAATAAAAAAAAAACTTTCCTGAACTAATTTAGACCAGTAGTTGTTAACTCTAAGTAAAAAAATTAGAATTGCCCAAGGAAGTTTAGAAAAAACTGAAGTTCAATTCCTTAAAATTTTCTATAAAATTATTTTTAATTGTTATGGAATTGATGGCAAAGTTCACATTTGATTTTAATATAAAATGAGTTTGAACATCATTGATTGGTAATATTAATAAATGCTACTCAAAATGGATTTTATTTAAATAAATTAAAATTAAAGTAAGAATACTTTCTTCGTGACAGGCACAATGATGAATGCTAATAAAAACATTTTTCTATAAAAAAATATTGAATAATATGAATATTTATCTTCATCATTTGACTAGGTATACAAATTTACTAAAATAGTCCTCAAACTTTTATTATATTTTCTGTCATAAAGGTTTCCTTTTACTTTACTTACTAAACTGTTCTCCATTTGTAATTTTAATTGTAGTGATTATAAGCAAAAACAGTTTTTAGAGATATGTAGAGCATAACAACTTTATTTTCCGGTCAGGTTTGGAGATATTCTCCACTTCATATCTGAAGTCACAAATATACTCTGAGAACTGAAATCAGATATTGCTTTAATGTTTAATAAAATCATTGGGCCAAGAACTACACTGACATCACTGCTAATATTAAATTATCTTTAAAAAATCTATGCCAGATTCTCTGAAAAACTAAAGAAATGGGTTTTTAATGAAGAACATGTTTATTGTGAACATTACAGATGCATGGTTTCTCACTCATACATAATTAGTGATTAGTTGACCTAAGTGCACTCACAAAACTAAAAGTTTAAAATTTTTATGAAAGATCAGTAGTTAAAATAAATAATAAATAAAATATATACCACAACATAATTAAAAATTTAGTGTTAAAAATAAATGCCACATTGTTTGGTTTTCAGTTAAACAGACTGTAGTGGCTTCAATATCTAAGAATGATGAACATGTGACTTGAGAAACAGAAAACTGGCATAAGACCAGAAAGATGAAGATGAAAGAGCTCACTGTAATTACTCAAAAGCTTAGAGTTAGAATGTCTGGAACTTTTCTGATTGACAATATGCAGAAAAGCAGAACACTTTGGGGAACAAAATTCAATGAGTAGTCATGGTTATGTAGCTCCTGCTAAAATACTCTTTATGAAACCGAGAATACAATATTAGTGAGCACCACTAGGAATATGCATTAAATTTTATCTCTCTAGTGATTGCAATTTAGAATAACATTAAGGACAAGTATGGAGTTATATAGATGAATTACTATGCTAACATAATATAATTTGCTATATGAGTGATGTATGATTTATTTTAAAATGTTTTATTCACCAATCCTTCTAAACCTCAATTAAAGAACACAAAATCAGTATGCACTTTTTAGTATTTGCCCTTTGTTTTAAGAGAAGAATTACAGAACTAACAACACAGCTGAAAACCAGAGAATCTTAGAAGCAAAGTAACCTAGAAAAAGTAGACAGCAGGAAATACTCAAACTTATAGCTGAAATCAATACAATTGAAACAAAAAGAATAATACAAAGAATAAATGAATCAAAGAGTTGGTTCTTAGAGAAAGTCAACAAGATAGATAAATGCTTATCTAAACTAACCAAGATGTAGAGAGAGTGTATCCAAATCAACATAATTAGCAATGAAAAAGGAGACATAACAACAGAACTCCAGGAAAATCTATACTCCACAAGAAAGTAAACCATAGAAGAAATGGACATCTTTTTGGACAGGAACCATTTACCAAAATTAAATCAAGATCAGATTAAATACCTAAAAAGACCTATAACCATAAAGGAAATTGAAGCTGTCATTAAAAGGCTCCAAATAAAAATAAATTCCAGGTCCAGATGGTTTCAGTGCAGAGTTCTGCCAGACATTCAAAGAAGAGCTATTACCAATACTCCTCAAACTGTTTCATATGGTAGAAACACAAGGAATACTGTCAAACTCTTTTTATGAGGCAACAATAACCTTAATACCCAAGCCACTCAAAGACACAACAAATAAGAACTACTGACCAATTTTGATCATGAATATAGATGCTAAAATGTTCAACAAAATTTTGGCAAACCATATGAAACAATATATAAAAAATATCATTCACTATGACCAAGTAGGCTTCATCCTTGAAATGTCGGGTTGGTTCAACATGTGAAACACCATAAATGTCATCTATCATATAAACAAACTGAAGAATAAAACCACATGATCATATCCTTTGATGCTGAAAAAGCCTTTGACAAAATCCAACACTCCATTATGATAAAAGCCCTAGAGAGATCAGGAATACAGGGAGAATACCTAAATATAATAAAGGTGATATACAAGAAACCAACGGCCACCATCAAACTTAATGGAGAAAAACTCAAGCAATCCCACTAAAATCAGGAACTAGACAAGAACTCTCTACCCTTATCTATTTCATATATATCTCAAAGTTTTAGCTAAAGCAATGAGAGAACAAAAGGAGATTAAGGGGATACAAATTGGAAAAGAAGAAGTGAAATTATCTATGTTTGTAGATGAAGTGATTATATACATAAGTGACCCACAAAATTCTTCCAAGGAACTGCTACAGCTGATAAACACCTTCAGCAATGTAGCAGGATACAAGATTAACTCAAAGAAATCAGTAGTCCTTTTATACACTAAAGATAGAAGAGCTGAAAAAGAAATAAGGGAAACTTTACCCTTCATAATAGCTGCAATTAGAATTAAATATCTTGGAGTAACTATAACCAAAGAAGTAACAGATCTAATTGAAAAAAAAATTTAAGTCACTGAAGAAGGAAATTGAAGAGGATATCAGAAAATGGAGGTTTTCCCATATTCCTGGATCAGTAGGATCAACATAGTAAAAATGGCAATTCTACCAAAAGCAATCTACAGATTCAATGCACTGCCAATCAAACCTAACACAATATTTTTTGGAACTTGAAAGAGCAATACTCAATTTCATTTTGAATAACAGGAAAGCCAGGATTGCCAAAACAATTTTGCTCAACAGAAGAACCTCAGAAGGCATCACCATCCCTGATTTCAAGTTATACTAAAAAGCTACAGTAATAAAAACAGCCTGGTACTGGCATAAAAACAGACTTATGGATCAATGGAATATAATTGAGGATCCAGACATTAAATAAAAAAATATAAATAACTGATCTTTGACAAAGAGGCCCAAAATATTGAATGGAAAAAAGATAGTATATTTAACAAATGGTGTTGGCATAGCTGGATGGTAGTGTGTAGAAAAATTTAAACAGATCCAAGCCTGTCACCCTGCACAAAGCTCATATCCAAGTGGATCAAAAACCTCAACATATACCCAGCCACTTTGAACTTGATAGAAAAGAAAGTGGGAAATACACTTCTACGAATTGGCACAGGAGATCACTTCCTAAATATAACACCAGTGGCACAGACACTAAGAACTACAATCAATAAGTGGGAGCTCCTGAAGCTAAGAAGCTTCTGTAAAGCCAAGGACACTGTCAATAGGACAAAACAAGAGCCTACAGAATAAGAAAAGATTTTCACCAACCCTACAAGTGATAGAGGACTGATCTCTAAGATATATAAAGAACTCAAGAATCTAGAGCTCAAAACCTTGAATAATCCAACAAAAAAATGGGGTTCAGATCTAAAAAGGGAATTCTCAGCAGAAAAATTACGAATGGCTGAAAGGCACCTGAAAAAGTGCTCATCATCTTTAGCCTTCAGAGAAATGCAAATTAAAACAACTTTGAGATACCACCAGACACCTGTCAGTCTGGCTAAGATAAAAGACACAGATGACAGCATATGCTGGAGAGGGAGCAGAGCAAGGAGAACACTCCCCCATTGTTGGTTGGAGAGTAAGCTTGTTCAGCCACTCTGGATTGCAGTATGGCAGTTTCTCAGAAAACTGAGAATCAATCTCCCCAAGGACCCAGTAATAAGATTTCTGGGTATATACCCTAAAAATGCACAGTCACATTCCAATGACATTAGCTCAACTATCTTCTTAGCAGCATTATTTGTAATAGCAAGATCCTGGAAACAACTTAGCTGCCCCTCAACTGAAGAATGGATTAACAAACTATGGTACATCTACACATGGAGTATTACTCATCAGTAAGAAAAAATGATATCCTAAAATTTGCAGGCAAATGGATGGATTTGGAGAATATCCTTCTGAGTGAGGTATTACAAACCCAGAATGATAAGCAGGGGATGTACTCATTCATTAGTGGACTCTAAACAAAAAAGAAAAATAAATAAATAAAAAAGAAAACCATGCCCAAGCTGCAAACCACAACCACTGAACAGTTTCAAATCAGAAACAACTTGGACTGACTCCTTGGATCCCACTCCCCCTAGAGGAACACCTAACTTAGTCTTGATGTTGGGGGGATAAAATTGGATTTGCCAGGAGTGGAGGCTGAACTAAGCAATATTGGGAACGTGGGACCTAGGGATCGCCTGCCCATGGCGGGGATGGGGAGATGTGGAGAAGAGAGAAGGACCTGATGTGGTTGGAGGGGGAAGGGACATTGAATAAGGATATACAAAGATAGAAAATGTGACTTCTTTATTCATATTAATAATAAAAAAAGCAAAAAAATTCCAACAGTACCACTCTTATCCATATACATTAAAGACACACATTTACATCTGAAAAGCATTAGCACAATAATGCTCATAGCAGCATTATTCGTAATAGCATGCACTTGGAAACAGCGTAGATGCCCCTCAACTGAAAAATGGATTAACAAACTGTGGTATATCTACACAATGGAGTAGTACTCAGCAGTAAGAAAAAATGATATCCTAAAATTTGCAGACAAATGGATGAGAATATTGGAGAATATCCTTCTGAGCGAGGTATCACAGACCCAGAATGATAGGCAGGGGATGTACTCACTCATTAGTGAACTCTGAACTAATACAAAAACATCAACAACAACAAAAAAACAAATTTAAAAAAAAAGTATGCCCAAGCTGCAAACCAAACCACTGAACAGTTTGGAATCAGAAACACCTTAGACTGACTCCTTGGATCCCAATCCCCCTAGTGAACACCTGACTCAGTCTTGATGTTGGGGTGAGGAAAGCAGATTCTCCTGGATTGGATGCTGAACTAAGCCACCTTGGGACATTGGGACCTTTTGTCCTTGTTGGGGAGGAGATAAGGAGATGGGGAGAAGAGAGATTGACTGGGAGAGGCAGGAGAGGGAAAGGAGTTTGAACAAGGAGATACATGGATAAAAAAATGAGACTTTATACATAATAAAAAATGAAAGAAAAGAGAAAAATTATAGAAGAAAAAAGAATGTCTTCAATGAATACCCATCTGTTGCTGGGTTCAAGATGTAAAGAAAAAGGGAGAAGAGAAATAGAGAAGGGAGCTCAGTAATGGGAATTCACAAATCCAGGACATACTAGATTAATCTCCAAGGGTTCATCCTTGGCATCCCTTAGTATCTCAATTCATATTAGTAGATGGACCTTGCCAGCCACCCCCCTCCGATTCTACCTACATTAAGAAATAATCCTACACCACTATCTTTCTATAATAAATATTTCAATTTTGTCATCTGGAATTTAGGATTTCTCCTATACTCACCAAATTTGTGTCATATCTTATGAAACACATATCATGGAGAAGATAGGTCATAAAAAATCTTGTTTTTGTCCTATATAAAGGATGTTAGACAGTTTCTGAAAAACCAGTATACATTCCTGATTTTTTTCAGTTCCCAGTAAAAGCAAACACATGACATGAACAGAAGGTCTTTGATACCTTTATTAGATGCTAGAGGGTAGTATTATTCTCTATTTAAAATTGGTTCAATCTCTTCTAGTCTTTTCAAAGCAACAACTCTTTTTTTTTCTAAATTTCTTTGGTGTCTGTTGTTTTATGGGGGCCTCTTTATATGTTTGGTTGATTGCTTGTTGGGTTTCAAGTTTTTATGATCATTTGTTTTTGTGATTTGTGTTGTTCTGGCTTCATTTCTTATTTCTTTTACATCTGCACAATGAATTTTATCTCTTTTTTCTGTACCCAATGTCTTATCAGCTGGGGTCACTTGCTGCTCCACAATACCAGAAGTGGCAATTTTATTTGTAACTATACTCAAATGGCATTGAATATATTCTTCCTTAGGTGCTTACCCATAGATAATATCTAATTTTGATGTTGAAGTGTATTTCTTATATGCAGCAGAACAATAGATCTTGGTTTTTGCATCTATTATTTTAGTCTGTCCCCTTTTTTGGGGGAAGTAAGACCATTGACCATGAGAGATAATAAAAACTAGTGATTATTAATTTTTATCATTTTGTTATTTTTTTCTGGTGTTAGTGGTTATTTTTTGTTGGTTTTGGTGGTGGTAGTAGTCATGGTAGTGTGTGTGGGGCGATGTACATGTATGTGTGAATGTGTGTGCTTAGACTTCCTTTCTTTTGATAATTTTTCTATTGTGAGAATGGTTTATTTCTATATATTTTTAATTTTGATTATCTGGAATATATTTTCTATGTATAATAATTGAATTTTTATTATATTTTTATTAAATAATTGAAAAATTTTTATCTGGGTATAGTAAATTGTATGGCATGAGTAGACACTTGGGTTCTGCATCACATCTGCCCAAATTCTTATACCTTTAAAGTCCTCTGAGAAGTCAGCTGTAATTCTAATAGGTATCCCTTTATAAGTTACTTTATTTTGTCCCTTGAATCTTTTAACATTATTTTTGCTCTGTATGCTTAATGTATTTATTACTATGTCACAAGGGGACATTCCTTTCTGATCAAATCTATATTGTGCTCTCTAAGTTCTTTGTACTTTTGCTGACTTTTCTTTCTTATGTTAGAAATTTTTTCTACTGAGATTTTTGCTTAATATATTTTATCTGGCTGAATCTAAAATTATTATTATATTTCTGTATTACTTAATTCAGTCATTTTAGTGACCTAAATCTTTGGGATGTTTTGTGTTAATTTTTTTAGTAATAACAATGTAGTTGACAGACATAATGATTTTAATGTTGTATCTTCAGTGCCTAAAGTTTTGTCTCTTATTTCTTATATTTTGTTTGTGAAGACGTTTTCTATATTTTCTAATTTTAATCCTAATTTTTTATATGCAACATTTTATCAGTGTGAGTTGTCTTCATTACCTCTGTTCCCATTTTCAGGTATTGAACAATTCCATTAATTTTCTTCAACAGGTTAATTTTTATTTGGCTTTTTTAAAAATTTAAACACCTCCTCCAATTATATGTGTACTTTTACTGGATTTTTAAGGGGATTTATGGATATCTTTGTTTAAAAAGCTATCACCTTTATATAGTTGGTTTTAAGTTTCTTGTGCTTTAACTGTATTGAGATATTAAGGACCTGCAGGAATGTGATAACTGGAGTCTAGTTGAAACATGCTTCTGCGGCCTTTATTGATTATTCTCTCATGCTTTTGTGAATGCATCTGGAGTAGGGATGATTATAGTTACATATCATAATCATATAGATATATAATATTAATATCTGTACTTATTTTATTTAAGTTGGATTTTTTTGGTTTTATTTTATCTCTGAATTTTCAGAGAATGTGTTTAGTGTGTGAGACCTGTTTTAATTATCTGCTCAGCTAGAAGTTTGTGGGGAGTACTTTCCAGTGTTGCAAGGTAGAAATGAGTAGCCAGAGTAGAAATGGTCTCTGGGAAAGCACAGCAGGCCAGGGCAGGGGTAAATCAAGAAGGAGCTGACAGGAATGAAACTTAGGCATTAGACTGGAGTAAGAGAAAAAATATCTACGTGGTATTTGGAAGGTATAGCTCACAGTTGAGCAGGTTTGTCATTACAAATTGGGGGCTGTGACATATCTATGATGTAGAAAAATAAAGTGAGGGAGCAATAATAGTAAAATCCCCATAGGCATAGACAGTAGTAAGAGGAAAGTACAATGTGTTGTATTACAGAAGTAGAGAAGATACTATGAAGTAGGTTTGAGAAAACAGAGACAATAATAGAGAAGCTCTGTAGAAATCTTACCATACACATGCTTGTAGAGATGAATTTTGATTTCTGTCTCTGCTCACTTGGCTTTTCTCACTTTTAATATATCTATTATTATGTAATTATATTATAGAAAGTCACAGCTGTGTTGTAGCATTATGCTTTAATATCAAATCAAAATCATGATATTAAAGCAATGTTTTTATTACATAAGACATTCAGCCTTGTCTTATAGAACAAATTCCTTGGTGCATTATTTTTATACAACATAGACCACATAAATATGTACTGCAAAGTTAAAAGATTCTGCCCTACTTCTCACATAGTTCTTTATTTACCTCTCATCATTGGGGACAGTGACAGTGTCAGCATTCACCTCAAATAGACGTGCCAAACATTTTTACAGCCAGGAGGCTGGTATATATTTGATGAGCTGCTTGCGTTAGATATTTTGGGTGTCATGTACTATAACTCAGAATATTACATCTTCTCTGTGATACATGCATAGAAAACACTGGACTAGAAATCTAGATACAAGTAACAGAAAGACAAGCAGGATATCAACGAAGTACAGTGGGACAGCAGGGCAGAAAACAAAGATTTATGTCTCAAGTAAATAAATTTAGGACAAACAATATTCCATCTGACTGTTTTCAGAAAAAATAGCAGGAAATTTACAGTGCAATCATTTATTGAAAGAGACAGTAGAATAGGCTACAAGCAGATCTGGAGGGAAGAATTTTAAATAAAGATACCATTATGAATTATGAACAATTTTATTGGTAGTACACTGAATATATTTAAAAAAATCACAATGACTTTATCTATAAGAGAAATATTCTAGAAACCTGGTAATGACATATTTCATAGTTTATTTTTTTACATTTGTTAAATTATTTTTATTGTTCTTTGAAAAATCAATATCATTATGGCAATTGCTCAGAAAACTGGAAATCCCTCTCCTCAAGTTTCTTCATTCTTAAAATGAATATAGTACAAATTTACTTAAGAATATATGTTCTTATGTTTGTAATTTCTGATTCTTACAATGAAAATAAAGATTTAATAATTACCAAAAAAACATAATTTGACAAATTTTTGTCAAAGTGAGTCTTCAGGTAATTTTAAACACTAAATATAAATTCAAATTATTTAAAACAAGCCTCATAATGCAACATTATTTTCAAAAATCTTTAAGGAAAATTTTGACTTTTATTATGTAGTAATATTCATAAATACATATATCTATACAAAAATATTAAATTTCAAATTTTAAAAAAAATTTTGTTAGCCATTTATCTCAAAATGTAAATTACAGGGATAAATATGTCCAACCCATTAAGGCATAAATCTATAGATGAACTAAATATATAGATATACATATTCTATTCCCTCTTCTGTATTTTCATATTATCTATGCAGGTATAATTTTAGGAATTATGAGTTTTTTCTGGCTCTAGTTTTTGCTATTGAAGAGATCAATAGGAACCAACATCTTTTATCAAACACATCTCTGGGATTTGATTTCTATAATTTACCATACAGTGACAAACAAATTCTTATGAATGTGGCTACCTGGCTCACAGGGCTGAGCTATCCTCTTTCTAATTACAACTGTATAAAGGAGAACAAGGCAGCTGCTGTACTCACTGGAACTTCATGGACAACATCTGCCCACATAGGAACCTTCCTGCAACTCTATAAATTACCACAGGTGAGTTATGGTATAGAAAAAAAGAGCTAGATCTCTCTTGAAAATAACAGCTGTCTTTGAAAGAAATAGAAATATACATCTATAAAAGGCAGGTTTCTAGACACATGCTGATAGACTCATATGTATCTTGCTTAAAACAGAAAAAATATATATATTGGAACTGCCAGATATTTAGGTAACTATTTTTGAAAACTCAGAGAGATTAGTCTTTAAAATTAGAAAGGACAAAACTTGATACTAACCAATTTCATTTGTTTCATTTGACTGAGATTATGTTCAAAGCAATTGTATTTTTTCTTCTTTCCCCTTCTATTTTCTTCATCAGCTTACTTTTGGGCCTTTTCATCCTATCTTGAGTGACCAAGCTCAATTTTCTTCTGTCTACCAGATGGCCCCCAAAGATACATTTCTCCCACTGGCCATTGTCTCTTTGATGCTTCATTTCCACTGGACCTGGGTTGGTCTGCTCCTCCCAGATGACCACAGAGGGACGCAGATGCTATCAGATCTTAGAGAAAAGATGGAGGGTAGTAGCATATGCCTGGCTTTTGTACAAATGATCCCAGGCACCTGGACTTCATTTTCCAACATATTTTGGAAAAATCTGGGGAAGATTCAAGAATCACTGGCCAATGTCATCATCATTTATGGTGACTCTGATTCTCTACAAGGTGTAATGAGAAATCTAGGGCAGCAGTTTTTGACACAGAAAGTCTGGATTATAAATACTCAATGGGATATGACCAACCATGCTGATTATTTCATGATAGACTCTTTTCATGGAAGTCTCATTTTTGAACACCATCATAAGGAGATGGTTGAGTTTACTAATTTTATTAGAACAGTTAATCCATATAAATACCCAGACGACAATTACCTTCCTAAATTGTGGTTTTTGTTCTTCAAATGCCCATTATCTGAGCTTGATTGTCAACTTTCAGACATCTGCCAACCCAATGCTTCCTTAGAATTTTTGCCAAGGCACATTTTTAACATGGGCATGAGTGAAGAGAGTTACAATATATACAAAGCTGTCCATGCCGTGGCCCAGAGTCTCCATGAGCTGAGTCTTGAGCTAGTACAATTACAGCAAAATGTACACGGGAAGAGAATGAGGTTTTTTCCATGGCAGGTAATATCTCATTTATTGTTCAGATGCCAGCAATATGACTTTTTGTGAATTTGCTAAGGCACCAAATAAGCTATTGTAGATTTCAGCATATTTTGTTAAAAAGAAAATCTGTACATTTTTACATTCTCAGAGAATAATGCCCATCCATGTGGAAGTCTAATTGAGGAATGGGGTGTAAGTGAAAAGAAGGATTTCTGACTAGTATTTAGTTTATATAACACATTATCTCATAATATTCCCCTGGGAAAAATACCATAAGAAAAATTGAGAATTCTTTTGTATTCCTCCATACAGTAATAATGGAAGTAAATTCTATGATATGATTGTATACATAAGTGACCCACAAAATTCTTCTAAGGAACTGCTACAGCTGATAAACACCTTCAGCAATGTAGCAGGATACAAGATTAACTCAAAGAAGTCAGTAGCCCTTCTATACACTAAAGATAGAAGAGCTGAAAAAGAAATAAGGAAAACATTACCCTTA
>PVIH01004433.1:87398-110371 GCA_004025045.1 Sigmodon hispidus
AAATCATTGAAGAAAGAAATTGAAGAGGATATCAGAAAATGGAAAGCTCTCCCATGTTCCTGGATTGGTAGGATCAACATAGTAAAAATGGCAATTCTACCAAAGGCAATCTACAGATTCAATGCACTGCCTATCAAAATACCAACACAATATTTTTTGGACTTTGAAAGAACAATACTCAATTTCATTTGGAATAACAAACACTGCTTTTTACAACATCTTATTAACATCTAAGTATACTGAATTAAAACATCCTATATTCAAAATTACCCTCATTTTACACACTAAAATCCTGTATATACTCCAAAAGTAAATATATTTGACTATTTTCTTTTAAATTAAAATTTGTTTTATTGAACTGCCAATGATTTCTTACTTGAAATTGGCCTAAGTTTTTTCTTGAAGGTGACTGCCCTTTTAAATACAGAATGGAACTCAACTCACCAAGGCTATCATTGAGAAATGTCATAGATAGATAGAATGTTTTGTTTTATATCAGAGATTAGGACAAAGAGAAAAACTCTATAAGATAGATCTGTTCTACTTCTTGAATGCACTTTGACACAATTTATCCCTATCAGCTTCACCACTTTCTGAGGAAGATAAATTTGAAACACAACATGGCTTTAAATTGGAAACAGAATTCAGATGCTGAGTATGACATTTTCAACTTTTGGAATTTTCCTAAGGGTCTTGGACTAAAGGTGAAAGTCGGAACCTTTTCCCCAAATACTCTCCAACATCAACAGTTGTCATTATTTGAGCAGATAATACAATGGCCAAAAACATTTTCAGAGGTAGGTTATTAATTATCTCAATGATTTCTAATTCTTATGAAAAGAAAAATGTATTTCTCATTGTCATTTTTTTATACTCAAGGTCTATCACTATAAAATAAACTGTAGAAAATAACAAAAACTACAAACAATAAATTGTCTTCTCATTTCTTGACTAATGAGTGGAAATATTTTTGCTTTACATAATGTTTTTCATGCTTATTTCTGCTTTTTTAAGGTCAACTAGACATAAATTTGAGTTATCTGTAAAGAGTAAATTTCAATTTGTAAAATGTCTAACAGTTAAAATTGGTGCAGAAAATATCTGCTTGGTAATTTAACATTCCATGTATGTGTAATAATTATACAATGTTGCTGTGACCAAACTGCATAAACAAAAATGAATAGAAAGATTTTACTTTTACTAAGAGAACATTGTCATAAACCATAGAAACAAGTTTTAATTATATATAGAGTAAAATCCTAAAAGGAATTGTCCACATACATACACATCAAAAATAAAATAAAATGAAAAGTTAGATTAAGGTATATAAACCTTTAAAGTCCACTCCAATGATTTTATAATTTCTCAAGCAAGTCTATATTTAATAAAGCTTCAATAATTTTCAACATAATGATACCCACAAGAAAATAAATATTGAAGTATCTATGACTCTAGGGAACATTTTTTAACACTTAGTGTTTATCAGAATTCAATTAATGTCTCTAAACTCTTGACAGCTTTACTTTGTTTCTGAGCTAAAATGTTTCATCTTCAAACAGTTATCAGTGTCCACTTAGAACCCTGGAAAGAGAGAACATCATGGACTCTGTGTGTGTGTGTGTGTGTGTGTGTGTGTGTGTGTGTGTGTGTGTGCGCGCGCGTGTGTGTGTTTGTGTACATACACACACACTGCAAAAAAATAGGTAATTAGTAATTTAAATAACATAGAAAAACTTTTTTGGACAACAATTTAAAAGATTAATACATTGTTTTTGGAAATGCAAGTTTGTAGAAGTATTTGTGAAGGATAAAAATTATATTCATGACCAAGACTTAGTGAGGAATTAATACTTTTTATCTATTCTGAACAACCAATGAAGAAATGACATTTAGCTCCAGAATGACTCTTTCACCCTAAATTTTTCCCTAAAACCTCTCAGTGTATGGGTTCTAGGGAAGAGGGAGTGACTGGGAGGGGTTGGGGAAAGGGAGTTGGATCAACGGGGTACATGGATAAAGAATATGACTTTATTCATAATTAAAAAAAGAAAAAGAATAAAAAATAAAATAAAAAGCCAGTTTTTGCAATGGAGATAAATCTTGGTTTCACTGTAAGAGGCTCAACTGCTCAAACCACATATTTTCTACTGAAGGATACCTTACTCAGTCTTGAGGCAGTGGGGTGGGTCTGATTTTGTCTCACCTGATAACTGAGACTTTGTTGACTCCCCATGGGAAGCCTTGGGATAGTGGATAGTAGAGTAGGGTGAGATGAACCTAGGGGAGGGAGAGGAAAGGAGAAATGTCATTAGTATGTAAAAAAAAATTAAAGAAAAAAGTCAAAAATTAAAACCCTTAAAGAAATGTGTAATGGTTTGTTTCCATGACAGTCCTAAGTTCTGTCATGGGAACAATTAAAACATAGTATATCTGTGTAAGTAAAAGCTGCTAAACACAGCAATCAGTAAGTACAGGGCCAGAGTAAATTTACAGGGATCTCTTTCCTGTCTGTCATGTCACTAATGACAGAACTTCCACATGCTTTTTTCTACTTTGTCAGGGTTCCAAACTCTCCAACACTAAGAAAATCAGTTCATCAATCTGGAAGTGCATAGGACTTTTTGATGGGCAAAACCTTTAAAAAGCATTCTTTATAAAAAATAATTGTAAATACATTAATTAGATAATATTCAAAACTCTTACATATCCAGGTTTTTTTAAAATATAAAATTCTCAGTCTTTTTATGTTCTTCCCAGATTCCTCATTCTGTGTGCAGTGAAAGCTGTGGTCCTGGATTCAGGAAAGCAGCCCTACAGGGCAAGGCTGTTTGCTGCTATGAATGTACTTCTTGTCCAGATAATGAGATTTCTAATGAGACAGGTAAGCATGGGCTTACAAACAACTTCCATTTTCCCTCACAGTAATTTACAATTTTTAGAGAATTAGAAAACTTTGATTCTATAGTGAAAATGAGGGATCTCTAACCAAATCAATAACTTTTTGCAATGAACATTTACAATTAGAGGTGTTTGGACAAAGTGTTACATAGGGTGACACTGTATATTTATGATGAGATTTTTAATTTTTCTCATTTAAAATACTTTTATTTTGTTTGCTTTAATTTTTGTCTTGAATTTTTATTTTAATTTAGAAAGCACAGGTGCAGAGGTCAGATAAAAATGGGAAGAGAATGAATGAGATTAAATACATGATGTGAATAATACATAGAATAAATTCATTAATGCTTATGAAGAAATTTAAAACAGAAAAAATAAAAGATCTAGAGGAAAGTAAAAGATAATTTTTTCTTTCTTATTTTTATTACATATAATGTCACAGTTTATTATAGTCCCCTTAAAACTACAAACACAAGGCATTCAAATTTATACATCATTTACACTTATAATTTACTATATATGTTGTTTTGTAAAGAGAAAAATTTATTCTGCATATAATAATGTGCTTCATTCACCATGAATATGAAAAAAAATAGCTATAAGGATCAAATTTTATGTTTTGCAAACTGTATTCCAGTCACAGGATGCACATTTTTTAAATTTATATTATGAATAAAGGCTTTTCTAGATTTATTTATTTATACTATGTATACAGCATACAGAAGAGGGTACCAGCTGTTATCCTAGATGGTTGTGAGTCACCATGTGGTTGCTGGGTTTGAAATCAGGACCTCGGGAAGAACAGTCAGTGCCCCCAAACTCTGAGCCATTTCTCCAGCTCAATTCTAATTTTTTTTATATTTTTAATAATTTTTATTATGAATAAAGTCATATTTTTTATCCATGTATCCTCTTATTCAAACTCCCTTCCCCCTCCTGCCACTCCTGATCACTCACTCTTCTCCTGAACACTATCTCCTCCCCAGCAAAGGAAGGAGGACTCAAGGTCCCAAAGTGCCTTAGTTTAGCATCCACTCCAGGCAGATACTATTTCCTACTTCCAACATAAAGACTGTGTCAAGTGTTCCTCTGGAGGGACTCAGTACCTAGTTGAGCGTCCAAGGTGTTTCAGTGGTTGTGGTTTGCAACTTGGACAAGCTTAGCTTCTTGTCTAAAGTTCACTAATGAGTGAGTTCATCCCCTGTTTGTCTTTCTGTGTTTGTGAATCTCACTCAGGAGGATATTCTAAAATACATCCATTGCCTGAAAATTTTAAGATATCATTTTTCTTACTGCTCAGTATTGTATAAATGTACCACAATTTGTTAATCAATTCTTCAGTTGAGGGGGATCTAGGTTGATCCAGGTTCTTCCTATTACCAATAATGCTGCTGTAAACATAAGGGAGCCAATGCCTTTGGAGTGTGACTGTGCATCTTTAGGATATATGCCCAGTAGTGGTATTGCTGGATCTTTGTGGAGAATGATTTCCAGTTTTCTGAGAAAACACCATACTGCATTCCAGAGTGGCTAAACAAGCTTACACTCCCACTAACAATGGAAGAGTGTTCCTCTTGCTCTGCAACTTCTCCAGCATAGGCTGTCATCTGTGTCTTTTATCTAAGCCAATCTGGCAAGTGTCAGTTGGTATCTCAAAGTTGTTTTGATTTGTATTTCTCAGATGACTAAAGATGATGAGCAATTTTTTACGTGCCTTTCAGCCATTGTATTTCTTCTGCTGAGAATTCCCTTTTTATTGATAAACCACATTTTTAATGGGGTTATTAAAGGTTTTGGGCTCTAGTTTCTTGAGTTCCCTATAAATTTTAGAGATCAGTCCTCAGTCACTTTTAGGGTTGGTGAAGAATTTTCCCATTCTGTAGGCTGCCGTTTTTCTTACTGAATGTATCTATGGCTTTACAAAAGATTCTCATTTTCAGTAGGCCCCAATTATTGATTGACCTTCTTACTGTCTGTGTTACTGGTGATATATATATAGGAAATATCTCCTGTGCCAATTCGTAGGAGGGTATTTCCCACTTTCTTTTCTATCAGGTTCAATGTGGCTGGGTTTATGTTGAGGTCTTTGATCCACTTCAATGTGAGTTTTGTGCAGGGTGATAGGCTTGGATCTGTTTGCATTTTTCTACACACTACCATCCAGCTATATAAACACAATTTGTTAAAGATACTATCTTTTTCCCACTGAATATTTTCAGCCTCTTTGTCAAAGATCAGGAGTTCATAGGTTTATGGGTTAACATCGGGATCTTCAATTCAATTTCATTGATCCAGAAGTCTGTTTTTCTGCAGTACAAGACTAGTTTTATTACTATAGATCTAAAGTTTAACTTGAAGTCGGGTATAGTGATGCCTCCTGAGGTTCTTTTATTAACTAAATTTGCTTTGGAAATCCTAGATTTCCTGTTATTCCAGATGAAATTGAGTATTATTCTTTCAATATCAGTAAAAAAACTGTGTTGGGATTTTGATGGGAAGTGCATTGAATCTGTAGATTGCTTTTGGTAGAATTGCCATTTTTACTATGTTGATCCTACCTATCCAGGAACATGGAAGATCTTTCTATTTTGTGATACCGTCTTCAGTTTCTTCCTTCAGTGATTTAAGATTTTTGTCAAATAGAACTGTTAATTCTTTGGTTATAGTTTCTCAAAGGTATTTAATACTATTTGCAGCTATTATGAAGGGTGATGTTTCCCTTATTTCTTTTTCAGCCCTTTTATCTTTATTATATAGGAGTGCTACTGATTTCTTTGAGTTAATCTTGTATCCTACTACATTGCTGAAGGTGTTTATCAACTGTATAAATTCCCTGGTAGAATTTTGTGGGTCACTTATGTATACATTATCATCTGCAAATAGAGATAGTTTCATTTCTTCTTTTCCAATTTGTATCCCCTTAATCTTATTTTGTTCTCTTGTTGCTTTAGCTAAAACATTGAGAACTATATTGAATAGATAAGAAGAGAGAGGACATCCTTGTCTAATTCCTGATTTTAGTAGGATTGCTTCCAATTTTTCTCCATTAAGTTTGATGTAGGCTGTTGACTTCTTGTAAATTGCCTTTATTATATTTAAATATTTTCTTTGTATTCCTGATTTCTCCAGGACTTTTATCATAAAGAAGTGTTGGATTTAGTCAAAGTCTTTTTGAGCATCTAAGGATATGATCATGTGGGTTTTTTCCTTCAGTTTGTGTATATGATAGATGACATTTGTGGATTTTCATATGTTGAACAATCCCTGAATTTTGAGGATGCAGCCTTCCTGAACATGGTGGATGATAATTTTTTTCTCATGTTCTTTTTGTTTTATTTTGACTATTCAAGTTTTTTTCATTTTTTCTTTATTTTGAATAAAGTCATATTTTTCTTCTGTGTATAACCTTGTTCAAGCTCCCTTTCCCCATCTCACCCCTTCCAGTCACTCTTTCTTCTCCACATATTTTTATCTCTACCTCAGCAAGGACAGGAGGTCCCAATGTCCTAAAATGGCTTAGTTCAGCATCCACTCCTGGCAGATCCACTTTCCTCACCACAACATCAAGACTGGGTTAGGTGTTCCTCTAGAGGGAGTGGGATCTAAGTTGCTGTTCTAAGGTATTTCAGATCCCACGCTGTTCAGTGGTTGTGGCTTGCACCTTGGACATTCTTTGTTTTTACATTTTTGTGTGGAGTCTACTAATGTGTGAGTACATCCCCTGCTTATTTTTCTGGGTTTGTGATACCTTGCTCAGGAGGATAGTATCCAAATCTATTCATTTGCCTGCAAATTTTAGGATATCATTTTTTCTCACTGCTGAGTAGTACTCCCTTGTGTAGATGTACCACAGTTTGTTAATCCATTCTTTAGTTCAAGGGACATCTAGGTTCTTTTCAGGTTCTTGCTATTATGAATAATGCTGCTATGGACATAGTTGAGCTTATGCCTTTGGAGTGCCAATATGCATCTTTAGGGTATATTCCCAGAGTGATATTGTAGATGCTTAGGGAGATGGATTCCCAGTTTTCTGAAAAACCGCCATATTGCATTCCAGAGTGGCTGGATAAGCTTACATTAGCAGCAACAATGGAGGAGTGCGCCCCTTGCTCTTCAACCTCTCCAGCAAATGCTGTCATCTGTGTCTTTTATCTTAGCCAATTTGACAGATGTAAGGTTTTATCTCAACATTGTTTGATTTGCATTTCTCTGATGACCAAAGATGTTGAGAACCTTTTCAAGTGTCTTTCATCCACTTGTAATTCTTCTGCTGAGAATTCCCTTTTTAATTCTGAACCTCATATTTTTGATTGGTTTATTCAAGGTTTTGGGCTCTAGTTTCTTGAGTTATCTATATATTTTAGAGATCAGTTATCAGTCACTTGTGATGGTTGGTGAAAATCTTTTCTCATTCTGTAGACTGTCTTTTTGTCCTATTGACTTTGAGGTTGTTTTATACAGTTTGCTCAACTATTGAGAATTTCAGCATCAATATTCATGAGGGAAATTGGACTTTATTTCTCCTTTTTGTGTCTTTGAGTGACTTGGGTATTAGAGTAATTGTAGACTCATAAAAAGAGTTTGGCAATATTTCTCTACTTTCTACTGTGTGAAAGTGTTTGAGGAGTATTGGTAATAGCTCTTCTTTGAATGTCTGATAGAACTCTGAACTGAACCATATGGACCTGGGTTTTGTTTTTTTTCCCCCTTTGGGAGTGTTTTAATGACATCTTCAATTTCCTTTAGGGTTATATGTCTGTTTAGGTAAGTAATATAGTAAATGGTATATGTCCCAAAAGCTGTCCATTTCTTCTAGGTTTTCCATTTTTTGTGAATTATAGACTTTTAAAATGTAACATGATAATTTTCTGGATTTCCTGGGGGTCTGTTGTTATGTCCCACTTTTCATTTTTGATTTTGTTGATTTGGATACTCTTTTTCTGCTTTTTGATTAGTTTGCATGAGGGTTTTTCTATCTTGTTAACTTCTTCAAAGGACCAAATCTTTGATTCATTGATTATTTGTATTGTTCTTTTTGTTTCAATTGTATTGACTTCAGCTCTAAGTTTGAGTATTTCCTGCCATTTATGCCTTCTAGGTGAGTTTGCTTCTAATTGTTCTAGTGCTTTCAGCTGTGCTGTTAATTCTCTAGTGTGAGATTTCTCTATGCTTTTTATATAGTCATCTAATGCTGTGAATTTTCCTCTTAAGGCCAATTTCATTGTGTTCTACTAGATTGCATATGTTGTGGATTCATTTTCTTTAAATTTTAGGAAGACTTTGATTTCTTTCTTCATTTATTCCTTGACCCAGAGGTCTTTCAGTTGAGTGATGTTTAGTTTCTATGAGATGGTAGGCTTTCAGTGATTTTTGATATTGTTGAACTCTAACTTTAGGCCCTGGTGGTCTGATATGATACAAGAGATTATTGCTATTTCTTTGTATTTATTTATATTTGCTTTACGACCAATTTTGTGGTCAATTTTAGAGTAAGTTCCATGTTTTGCTGAGATATGTATACTCATTTCTATTCGGGAGGAAGCTTGTACAAACCTCTATTAAATCCATTTGCATCATAATATCTATTATGCTCCTTATTTCTCTGTTGAGTCTCTGTCTAGTTGACCTATCCAAGAGTGGAAGTGAGGTATTGAAGTTTCCCACTTTAGGGAGTGAGAGTTGTTAGATTTGTCCTTTTGTCCTTTTTTTTTTTTTTTAACATGGATGGGTGCCCTTATATTAGGGGCATAAGTATTCAGGATTGAAATCTTATCTTGATCAACTTTTCCTGAGATTAATATGTAATGTCCATCTTGGTCTCTTTTACTTGATTTTACTTTGAAGTCCACTTTGTTAGGTGTTACGATGGCAACACCAGCTTGTTTCTTAAGGCTGTTTGATTAGAAAATCTTTTCCCAACCCTTTTCTCCAAGCCTGTGTCTGTCTTTAAGGTTGAGTTGTGTTTCTTATATTCAGCAGGATGGCTTCTATTTTTTTATCCATCATGACAGTGTGTGTCTTTTCATAAGTATATTGAATCCATTGATATTAAGGGATATTAGTGACCACTGATTGATATTTCCTGCTATTTTTGGTGATAGCTTGTATGTGTATCCTTTCTCTGAGCTACTCTTCTGTGGGATTATTGATTGTTTGTGGTTTCCTGGGTGTATCTGGGATCCTTAGGTTGGAGTTTTTCCTCTAGTGCTTTCTGAAGGACCAGATTTGTAGATAGGTATTGTGTAAGTCTGAATTTGTCATGAAATATCTTGTTTACTCCATCTATAGTGATTGATAGTTTTACTGGTTATAATAGTCTAGGTTGGGAGCCATGCTCTTCTATTGTGTATATAACTTCTGACCAAGACTTTCTTGATTTCATTGTTTCCACTGAATAGTCAGGTATGATTCTGATGGGTCTGTCTTTATAGGTAAGTTGTCCCTTTTCTTTAGCAGCTCTTAAAATTTTTTCTTTATTCTGTATGATTTGTATCTTGGTTATTATGTGGCAAGTGATCTTTTTGGGGGGTCAAATCTATTTGGTGTTCTGTAAGCTTCTTTTATCTTCACAAGCATTTACTTTTTAGGTTAGGAAAGTTTTCTTCTATGATTTTATTGAACACATTATCTGTTCCTTTGATCTGGTGTTCTTCTACTTCTCCTATTCCTATTTGGTATAAAAAGTTTCTGGGGCCCATGTGGGCCAGAGGTTCAGTCCTGGCCCGCAGTGGTTTTTGTCCCCCAAATTATATTAACTTCATTCTGTTGGCCCCTGTTTCAAGCACATTAGTAGCTAGCTCTTTCATCTTAATTAAACCTGTTTCTTGTAATGTACTTGCCACGTGTCCCAGCCCATGGCTCACCGGGATTCATTACATATCAGGCCGATATATTTATATATTCAAGTAATGTTTATTACTCTAAAGCCATTTATGGTACAGAGGGTATTGAGAGGGGAAAAGGGAGAATCAGTGCACAGGAGAGGTCCAAACTGAAGAATCCTTCCTAACCATGCCACAGGTCAAAAACGAGCCGGATCTCTCCTTTTCCCAGGCTCTTTCCAGTTGACCATGTCCTGCCTGGATCTGGTTCCTTGATGTCATCAGAGTTTACCTGGGAAGCTTCTAGTTTCCAGCTACACCTATTATTCTTAGGTTAGATCTTTTCATGTTGTCCCAAATTTTCTGAACATTTTGTGTTATGGCTTTTTTGGTTTTCATGTTTTCTTTGACTTATATATCTATTTCTGCTATTGAGTCTTCTCCAGAGATTCTCTCTTGCATCTCTTGGATTCCTTTGGTTATGCTTGGATCTGTAGTTACAGATCTTTTCTTCAGATTTTCTATTTCTACCTTTGCCTCATTTTGTGCCTTTTTTATTGCTTCTAATTCAAATTTTAGTTCCTGATATGTTTCTTTCATTTGTTGGTTTTCCTTTTCTTGGTTTTCCTTCAAGGAATTTTTTTCATCTCTTCTAATTTTTTGTTTGTATTTTTTTCTATTTCCTTAAGGGAATTTTTCATATTCTCTTTGAAGGCTTCAATAATATCCATAAATGTGTTTTTTTTTTTATTTGCTGTTGTTTCCTTCGGTTTCTTCTTCATTGCTCTGTTCAGGTCTTGTAGTTGTAGAACCAACATTTTCTTCTGGTGTTGACTTGTTGCTCTTTATATTGTTATATGTATTTTTGCACTGGTATTTGCCCATGTCTTCAGTGGTTCACAGTTACTCAGTACCTAGTCATTTGTGGCTAGAGGGCTTTTGTGTCTTCTTTCTGCTCTGAGCAAGTTATCTGTTCAATATCTGACTCTGCTCTGGGCAGCAGACAGAGTTTCAATGTTCTCAGGCTTTGTTTGATGACACAGTTCTCCCAGGAGACAGGATCCATGCCAGGAAAGCTAGCGGTCCATCAGAGAGTCTCCTTTCACATAAAGCCCTTGTCCTATCTGCTGGAAGAGCCTGAGATCAGACCCTTGGGTGTCACCCTGATTCCTGAGAGGAATTCTCCAGATAGGTAGCCCAGGACTCAGACTCTGCATCCACTCCAGGCAGATATACTTTCCTTACTCTAACATCAACATCCCACGTTTCTCTTTCTGGGTTTGTGATACTTTGCTCAGGATCATTTTTTAGTTTAATGCATCTAATAATTATTTTTCCTAGATTATCTTTATACAGATCATGAGATTGAAAATTTGTGTTTGGTTTAAGTTATGTACATATAGAGATGTAATATAGCTAAAATTTAAATTTTTTACATTGAATGAGATTATTGTTCTATTATACTTCATCTATCACTATTTGAAAAAATAACTTCAGAATATTGTGAATAGTGTCAAATGTAAAGACATAATGTGACTCAAGGCCTGAAAAGGACTATAGAATTTCATTTAGAAGAGTATGTCATAAACTTATTAATAATGCCTTCTATGGTAAAGAAAATAGTGTTAAAATCAATATATCTACATCTATAATAAATTTGATCTATAAAGTATATCAATTCTGAATTTTTAATTATGTTATTATTTCTTAGATAATTTATAATATATGTTTTGATCACATCTCACCATGAAATGCATTATTCCTATCTTTCTAACTCCCTAACCTTTTTATCTCTCTTAGAAAACAAACAGTAAATCATCCATTCCAATTTTTGTTACCCACATACACTTGGGTGTTAAAGTTGCAATAAAGTATGGCATACCTCCCTGGAGTCATACTCTTAAAGGATACTAACTTTTCCTTTGCTATAAGATATCAAGTTCCAATATCTTCTCAGATAACGTTGGAACTTTGTGCCAATATCAGCCTCATGGTCAGTCTTTATGTGGCCTACAGTTAAACAGGAAATGTAAATGGTGTCACTACTATAAATATGTGTAAAAGTATGGCTGTGCATTGATATCATTGTTTTATTTTACTTTCCTGCTATATCTGACTATTAATATTTTGCATACACTTCTATTAAATTTTATCTTTGATATATAATGAACAGTATCCTCAACTGTCAGAACAAACACACACACACGTTGTATTAAGTTTCTGACTCAGATTTTGGTCCTAGCCCAGAGTTTTGGAGCTCTTCTCAGCCCAACTTCTGCTTAGGCCCGAATAATAACACAGATGCTTGTATTAATTTCACACTCTTATTGCTGATTGGCCTATGGCCCAGGCATATAGCTTGCTTTAATGTTGAACTAACCCATGATTCTGATTTTGTTTAGATGTGTGGCATGGTGACTTTTCTTTGAGAAACACTTCAGCTTTTATCGTCTGTTTCTGCTGGCAACTCATCCTGTTCTCTCTGGCATCTGTTCTCACCTCATCTCTCTGGCTATTTTCTGGCACATCTGCTCTATTTTTCCTGTTCTCAGAGTTTTCATAGTCTGTTAACCCCACCCATACTTTTGTCTCTGTCTAACCCATCAACAGTATATTAAATCAGTAGGAAGGACAAATATTTACAATGTATCAACAAAATCCCACTGCATATATATATATATATATATATATATACATCATATATACATATATATATATATATATACATCATATATACACACACACAGAATTAGGTAAGTGACATATATATATATATATTCACCTAATTCTGTAGGTTTTCTTGGTTTTTATTTGTACTTTATAACACTATGTAGTTCAAAACTTGTATGCTCTGCAAAATTGAAAGTATCACTGATTGTGTATTGTACTATAAGCTGATGCTACAGAAGATGTTAAATGTTAATTAAATATAAAATATTATTATACAGTGTACCATGAGCCTTTATTAAGAGACAGAGTTATTTTGTGTTAAATATATAAATATACAATAAAAAGAGAGAAACCAATACAACATGAACACCTCCAAGAGAGCTAGAGAAATAAATAAGAAAGTCTGAATAATTAACCTGATAGTATACACAAGAATCAGTTAACATGCTAAGATGACTTAAAAAAATAAAATACAGAAAAGATTTAAAAGAATGAATTTTAATCTACTAAAATTAAAAATATTTAAATAAAGTTTGCCAATAACATAAAAGTAAAATCCTTATAGTGTGCTCAGTTTCTAAGAAATGCAAAAAATATTATATTAAAATATGACACATTTCGTTCAATATGCATATATTTTTGTTCAAAGTAAATTTCCAACATTTTAATATTTAAATTTAGTATTAGGAACCTCTATTTTGATTACCTAAAATTATTTCAATAGTTAGTTTCCCTGAAAAAAATCATTCTTTCTACCAAATATGAGATAAAAAAAGCATGAGGCAAATTGTATCTTTGTCTCAAAGAAAAATAGGAAGGTGCTTAGGTAGCACTCTAATGAGCAAGAATATAAGAATATAAAAAAATAATAAAAGTGGAATAACATCATTATAAACTTACAATCACTCTTTTTTTTTCCAGATGTGAACCAGTGTGTGAAGTGTCTAGAAAATTATTTTGCCAACAAAGAAAAGAATCACTGTCTTCAGAAAGCTGTCAGCTTTCTAGCTTATGATGAACCATTAGGAATGATTTTCACCAGCATAGCCCTGTGCTTCTCTGCACTCACAGCTGTCATTCTGGGTGTCTTTATAAAACACAAAGATACACCCATTGTGAAGGCAAATAACAGGGCCTTAAGTTATACCTTGCTCCTCACACTCATCACTTCTTTCCTCTGCCCTTTGCTCTTCATTGGCCATCCCAACAATATCACCTGTATCTTGCAGCAGACCACAGTTGGAGGTGCATTTACTGTGGCTTTGGCGACAGTTTTGGCCAAAGCTATTACTGTGGTTATTGCCTTCAGGGTCACTTTTCCAGGAAGAGTGGTGAGGTGGTTAATAGTATCAAGGGCCCCAAACTTCATTATTCCCGTACGTTTTCTCATTCAACTTGTTCTCTATGGAATCTGGCTAGGAATTTCTCCACCATTCATTGACAAAGATGCTCATTCTGATTATGGACACATTATCATTGTATGCAACATGGGATCTGGTATTGCTTTTCATTGTGTCCTGGGATATCTCTGCTCCTTGGCACTTGGAAGTTACATCATGGCTTTCTTGTCCAGAAATCTGCCTGACACTTTCAATGAAGCAAAATTTCTGTCATTCAGCATGCTGGTGTTCTTCTGTGTTTGGATTACCTTCCTCCCTGTTTACCACAGCACCAAGGGTAAGGTCATGGTGGCTATGGAAATCTTCACTATCTTGGCTTCTAGTGCAGCACTTCTTGGCTTTATTTTTGTCCCAAAATGCTACATCATCTTCTTTCTACCAGATAAAAACTCAGTTGACTATATGAGGAAGATAAAACATTTCAGAAAAAAGTGACTCTCCCATAACCTAGTTCAAAAGACACATTAACTTCTCCATTCAAGAATGAAATACAAATATTAAATTACAATGAAACAGCAAGCTACTTTTGTATTATGCAATTGTTATATGTATTTCATCCTTTGGACTATTACTTCTTTTTCCAGTTGTATTGGAGTGTCCTTCAAATGGAGCCATTGACTTTTTTTTTCTTTGAAATCAAGGTAGTAATTTCTTGTGTATGGAAGGAATGTATATTTGTGTACAATTTTCTATAAAAACTATGATATATTGATCTTATAGATATATAGCTACTTCTTCCTTCATTACTCCGAGCTGAAGAATGTGTGGAGCTCATCAGTAGAATGTTCAAAGTTTATAACCTTTTTAAAAATAAATTTTCAGTTTTTATTTAATTATTTCAATTTGCTTGTGAACTCCACGCACTGTACTCCCTTACAGTTGAATATATAATCAGATTCTTGTCCCATATATAACCTTTAAACTATGTCTGATTGATGACTCGTTGCAATTAAAAAAATTGTTTTCTCAAAAAAGGATCTTAATACAGAACCTACATACTTTAAATCTTAGGTCATATGATCAGAGGTAGATGGCCAACAGAAACCAAACTACAGCCTGTAGGTTGAAGTGCTTGTGGCTGGGTTGATATCCTAAATCCCTTCACTTGAAGTTCTTACTGGTCACAGGAAATGGCCAGTTCAGGCTATTTATTCATATTAACTAAGAACCCTTTTAGATTCCCTTAGGCAAACCTTATGCAAATAATGAAATGACCCTTTTTCCAGTTTTGTTTTGCAGTATTTTGTCCCTCCCATCTACCCCAACCTGATTTTTAATGATCCCCTTCTTAGCTACCCTCTGTCCACTTATAAAATCTCTTCCATTTTCTCTTCCAAAGAAGATCTAGTTTCCCCCCTTGAACTCTCCTTGTTACATAGTTTCTCTGGGTCCATGGATTGTAGTATAGTTATTCTTTATTTTACAGCTAAAATCTAGATATGAATGTGTAAATATTATTGTAATCTTTCTAGGTCTGGGTTACCTCACACAGGATAATTTTTTTCTAGTTCAGTTAATTTATCTTCAATTTCCTGACGTTATTGATTTTAAGTTGAGTAATTCCCTAATGGGAAAATGTATCACATTTTCTTTATTCTTCATATAAGGACCATCTAGTTTGTTTCTAGCTCCTGGCTCTTATCTTTAAATCTTCTTTGAACATAATTGAGGAAGGATCCTTGTGATATATTTGATCATCTTTTGTATATATACCTCAAGAGTCATGTAGCTGGGTCTGATGATAGATACTCAGATTTGAAAAAACAAAACAAAACAAAAAACTTGTCAAATTGATTTGTAAACTGGTTGTAAAACTTTGAACTTCTATCAGCAATGAAGGAGTATTCTTCTTCCACATCATCTTCTGATGAATTGCCAATTTAAAATTTATATTTTAGCCATTCTGACAGGTTTACCATGAAATTTTAAAGTAGTTTTAATTTACCTTGCCTTGATAGATTAGAATGTCAAACATTTCTGTTGATAATTGTTTTAATTGCTACCCCTTTTTAATTGGATTATTTGGTAAGGGATGTTAATTCTTTGACTTCCTAATTAAAAATGCTTCTCATATTATTTTTGTATTTTATGATCTATATGTTCACTCTGTATGTATTACAGTATTATGATTTCTTTTGTGTTTTTCATTATGTTTGTAATTATGTAAGTGGCTAGGATTTTGATGTTCTTTGACTAAGGCTCTTGACCTTATGTGTGTTTCTTTTTAACATTTTATGATGTATTTGTTTTTGTTTTTGTCATGTGCAACCTCGTCCCACAAGGAAGACATGACACCAGGCTCTTCTTTCAGCAGTTTTATTCAGGAACCTTGAATTCTGACTTTTGACTTACTTACTTATGATGGGGACTGACTGACTTGCTACATCATCTCTCTCTCCCTGGAAAACCCACCTGAAGCCCAAATAGCCTCTGGGCAGCCAAACCCAGTACGCCATGTGGGTACTGCCTATAGGTCCAGGTACACAGAAGCAAACCAGATCCTCAGCCTAGCCAATTATGGGATAGTTTGTCACTGAGAGCACTCATCATGGGGAAGGTGGAGGGCAAAAGCCAGCGCCATCTTTAAGGTGTGGCTGCAGACAGCTCTCTACAGTTCCCCCTTATTTACATTATAGCAACAGTCAAGCGTAGAGGCCTGATCTCTATAGAGTCAACCAGGGACATTGCACTGATCCTCACTCAGGTGTTATCCACCCGATGAGTACCAGACCCATCCAATACCATTTTTCACAGAAGTGGGACACAAGGTATCAACCCACATGCAATCAGGTGTGCTTATCTTGGGGCCCAAGTCTCAGCAGGTCTCAAGTGCAGTGCTCAAGCCTTGCATCCTGTGCTCAGAAAAATTAATCCTTTAAGGTAGGCAGCCAAGCATAAGAGGACTGTCCTGCTTCAATGGCTGTAAAGGCTTGAATAATCATGGCTGCATTGTGACACTGGGAATCCTAATCAGGCAAATGCACCACAGGCATACCAAGGAAACCGATGCCAGGAAGCCCATCAAGGCCCACTCCTTAAGATGGTTCATGGCATCAGGGATCCACAAGGACAATCCTCCTGCCAGTCCGGTGTCCACCCGAATCAAGTTCACTGTGACGATAGCCACCCTCAGCTGCTCCATCAGATTGTTGAATTCTCTCATCCAATTACCTAAAAGATAACTAGACAATTGCTTAGACAAGTTTGTAGTATGGGTAAAACTAGTCTCACACAGTCCAACATATTTCCAGGGCTTGTGCTACATTGGCAGAAAGATTATTCAAAGTACACTGGCCTCCCAGGCCTGGAGATTTTAAGACATGCTGACTAGACCTACAAGACTGCTGGATCATTTGTGCAGGGAGAATGCTGAATGCCGCTTACTGAGTGTCTCAGGCTCAAACATATATCCAAGGCAGAGCACACAGGTGTAAGTTCCCTAGGTGGCTGGAATGTAAACAACTTAGGCTCACCTGCTCTCACTTAGGATGGCTGTGAGCCACCATGTGGTTGCTGGGAATTGAACTCAGGACCTCTGGAAGAACAGTCAGTGCTCTTAACCCCTGAGCCATCTTTCCAGCCCATTTGGCACACTGCTCAAAAACAAGCTGCTTAATCAGAGGCATTGCTGCACCTGGGTCCCCAAAAATTCTGCCTGCGGCCTCAACCATGAGAGCAACGAAGTCTGAGAATGAATCCGTGGGACCCTGCAAAATCTTAGTGAGGTTACCGCTCACCTCACCCTTATTTGGTAAGGGCTTCCATGCCTTAATATCAATCTTATTAATCTATTCATAAACTTGAACTGGGTAGCCTGTCTGTTGATTAGCAAATTGACCCTGGCCGAGCAGCATGTTTGCGTAAGCCCACTCCAATCACTAGGTATCATGCAGTGTCTGTTCAAAGCCTCCACCTGGGCTACAGTGAATGAGGCCATGATCCCGTAAATTGGTACTGACTCAGCCAGAGATTTTTATCACTTTGAAATCTAAGGGCTCCTCATATTGATTTCCTTGTGGATCTTGAAACACTGGGTAAGCTAAGAGTAACTCTGTTCTGACTGCCTTCCATGCCCCGGGACTGAAAGCACATCCTAAACTGCCATCCCCACCTTCCAAAGGGGAGGGGGAGCCGAAGGCGTGGGTTGACATGCTGGGAATCTGCAGCATTCTTCTCTATCTGGATCTCCCTTTTCCTTCCTTTTTTCTTTTTATATTTTTTCTTATCCTCCCCCTTCACTCTGTCCTTCTTCACTGCCTGCCCCCTCCAATCTCTCCTCCTGCAACACCTCCAAGGTGGCCTGGCCACCCTCCCCTGCCTCGCTGCAGCACCGATCCTCAAGACAGTGGCTTATCAGCTTCAGGTGGCCTGGCAAATGGAACCACACCCACCCAGAACCAATCCACAGGCCTTGATCCTCCATGGAGACAAAAGCAGAAACTCCTTTCCCAAGCAACACATTCTTATAAACACATTTCAAAGTCAAGACATCTTCAAAGTACTTGCATTTGTTTAACTTAGCAGCCCCAGCAATCAACTGTCTCCCTGCAATTAGCTCATTAAAAGTTAAAAGCTTAAAAGAACACGCAATAACCAGAATCCTGACTCTCTGTTTATCTGCCATCTTTACGTGGCTTTTTTCCTTTATTTCCTTCCTCGTTTAGAGGTTTAGAGAGTCTAAATCTGTTTTATTGAGAATCCTTAATCATTTTTCTAATGCAAAGAGCTTTTAAAAGGTTGTACCACTTTGACTGCTGACTCCGCCCCTCTTGGCTGCTTTTCAATATGGCGGAGGAGCCCACGCCACTCTGCCATTGCCGGCAAACAGAGCGGGCTCAGAAAATGCTATGAAGCAGTTCCTCAAGAGCCAAAATATTGGGTGCAAAGAGGACGCACCCATGGTTAAAATTATGCCTTTTGCAATAAATATTTTTACTTTTACTTTGAATTTGCTTGGCAGCGAATCTTATCCCTTTCCCTCTTTATCCCCACTCTTGTCGCAGATCCCCACGTTACCTGAGGACTTACCAGTGCACCACCCTGACCACTGAAAGTTCTGAGCCTTTATTGGGAGTAGAAATCCCCATATGGGCCACCATTTGTCACTACCGCCTTGTTCCGCAAGGAAGACATGACACCAGGCTCTTCTTTCAGCAGTTTTATTAAGGAACCTTGAATTCTGACTTCTGACTTACTTATTTACAATGGGGACTGACTGACTTGCTACATTGTCTCTCTCACCAGGGAAAACCTGCCCACCGCCTAAATAGCCTCTGGGCAGCCACCATGTGGGAACCACCTATAGGTCCAGGTATGAGGAAGCAAGCCAGATCCTCAACCTAGCCAATTATGGGAGAGTTTGTCACTGAGAGCACTCACCATGTGGAAGGTGGAGGGTAGAAGCCAGTGCCATCTTTAAGGCATGGCTGTAGGCAGCTCTCTACAGTTTTACTATACTATATTTAATTTTTTTTTTTACTCTATTAGAATCCTGTTTTTTTTTCTGAGGAGAAACCCAATTTTACTGAATTTGATTAAAGGGGACGTAGAAAAAACTAGAAGAAGTAAAGAGAGAAAAATCTGTAATCTAGATATACTATGTTAAATGTATTTTTAATAAAGAAAAATTATGAAATGTATCAATTAAATGTTTTCTTTATTTTCTTGAAATCAATAATGTGTAAAAGTGTAAGTCAGTAGTGTATGCCTTCAGATCTCATTATCTCTCATTCATTGATGTTGTTTCTATACTTTTAGGTTGAGAATCTTTAAAAAATTGAATGTATAATGGTGATATACAACTACTTAAATTGAAAAAACAGAAAGCAGATGCCAATTGACCATTAGTGTGGCAAGATACTATATCTACATGATGAAAGTAATGGTAGAAGATGCCATCAATTATGTAATACAATTTCTGGATAGAGATGAGAAAAAATGAATTCTCTCAGTGTTGGGGACTAATAACAGATGCCTGATTGATGCCTAACCAGTTTTGCTTCGCTTTGTTGTTTAGAAAAGTACGAGTTAGTAGGAGGCAGTGAATAACTAGCAGGGGGATCAAAGGCTTTTGTAAGCATTTGCAGATAAAGCTGAGGTGTGAGCTTAGGTTTCAAAAAGCATTTGAAAAAATCAGAGTTATAATGGATATGATATAGAGAAAATGTTAATATAAGTCTTCACAATATACAGAAATTTATTTACCTTTAAAGAAGTAGAAAATATAATTGACAACTTTATAACTGAAAATTGTTTAGAAATTATATCGGATAACACTCTTGTAATCTAATAAATTATGTGTATACAAAATTCCACTGTGAGAAAACTCATGACTAAAATAAAAATTTTTTAAATCAGGCTATATTAAAATCTATTCTTATAATATCCCATTAACTTCATAGATACAAGTCAATACGAGTAAATGTACTTTAAACATGCCAAGTGTAGTTTAGATTCTTCTGTTTAAGGCTTAGGCATTAATGTGGTAGAGGTATGAATCTGGCTACCTATCAAGTAAAGTTTAGGGGTTGCATTTAAAAAAATATTTTTATTTGTTATTTGGTTATTTTATATCATACACCACATCAAACTAAGTTATCAGGCCTGTCAGTTTCATACCCACTCTTATGACCTCCCTATTTATAAAAAAGCCCATTCATGCTGCTCCTTTAATTACTGGAGCATAATTAAAGTCTCTATGGCCAGCTCCTTAAAGAAAACAAGTCCTTCCTCATCAAACTCCTGCCAAAGGCCAACAATGCAGAAGTGAAGCACTGTGTCATTTAGCTATCTTCTAGCCTTGAGCTCTTGTATACAATGACATCTTTTTATTTTTTTTAAACCCACTAATGAGTGAGTACATCCCCTGCTTATCTTTCTGGGTTTGATATACCTAGCTCCAGAAGATATTCTGCAGTTCCATCCATTTGCCCGTCAATTTTAGGCTATCATTTTTTTTTTCTTGCTGCCTAGAAGTCGATCGTTTAGATGTATGTACCACAGTTTGTTAAATCTATTCTTCAGTTGAGGGGCATCTAGTTTGTTTCCAGGTTCTTGCTATTATGAAAAATGCTGCTATGAACATAATTGAGCTAATGTATTTGGGGTGCAAATATGTGTCTTTAGGGTATATGCCAAATAGCGGTAATGGTGGATCCGTGGAGAGATTGATTCTCAGTTGTCTGAGAAACTGCCACACTGCATTCCAGAGTGGCTTAACAAGTTTACACTCCCACAAACAATGGAGCATTATCCCCCTCACTCCGCATCCTCTCCAGCATAGGCTATCATCTGCGTTTCTAATTTTAGCCATTCTAACAGGTGTAATATGGTATCTCAAAGTTGTTTTGATTTGCATTTCTCTGATGGCTAAAGATGTTAAGATAAAGTGATGTGGAGAAGAGAGAGTGACTGGAAGGGGCAGGAGGGGGAAGGGAGCTTGAACAAGGATACAATGAATAAAAAATATGACTTTATTTATAATAAAAAATTAAAAAAAATGTTCAGCAGTTTTTCAAGTGCTTTTCAGTCATTTATAATTCTTCTGCTGAGAATTTCCATTTTAGATCTGAACCTCATTATTTAATTGGGCTATTTAGGGCTTTGGGCTCTAGTTTTTTGAGTTCTTTATGTATCTTAGAGATCAGTCCTCTATCACTTGTAGGGTTGGTGAAAATCTTTTCCCCTTCTGTAGGTTATTCTTTTGTCTTATTGACCCTGCCCTTGGCCTTACAGAAGCTTCTCAGTTGCAGAAGGTGCCACTTATTGTTTATTGTTCTTAGCATCTGTGCTATTGGAGTTATATTTAGTAAGTGGTCACCAGTGCCAATGCATTAGAGGGCATTTCCCACTTTCATTTCTATGAAGTTCAGTGTAGCTGGGTTTATGTTGAAGTCTTGGAGCCACTTCGATCTGAGTTTTGTGCAGGTTGAAAGGTTAGGATCTATTTGCATTTTTCTACATAGTATTATCCAGTTATGCCAAAACCATTTGTTGAAGATACTACCTTTTTTCCATTGAATATTTTGTGTCTCTTTGTCAAAAATCAGCTGTTCATAGGTTTTTGGGTTAATGTTGGGGTTTTCAATTCAATTCCATTGATCCACAAGTTTGTTTTTATGCCAGTACCAGTCTGTTTTTTTATTACTGTACCTCTATAGTATAACTTGAAGTCAGGGATGGTGATGCCTCCTGAGGTTCTTTTGTTGAGCAAAATTGTTTTGGCAATCCTGGCTTTCCTTTTACTCCAAATAAAATTTGCTATTATTCTTTCAAGGTCTGTAAAAATTTGATGGGATTTTGATGGGAATTACATTGAATCTGTAGATTGCTTTTGGTAAGATTGCATTTTTACTATGTTGATCCTACCCATTTAGGAACATGGGAGAGCTTCCCATTTTTTCATGTCTTCTTCAATTTCTTTCTTCAGTGATTCAAAGTTTTTGTCAAATAGATGTGATACTTCTTTAGTTTTAGTTATACTTTGTTATTGAATGCTATTTCCAGCTATGATAAAAGGTGAGGTTTCCCTTTTTTTCTTTTTCAGCCCTTTCATCTTTAGTGTATAGGAAGAAACCCACCACCAATGGATATGTTTTAAATAAGATTTATTTTGTTAGAATCATGAACAAAAGAAAGTTTTACCAACGCGCTGAGCCACCGCCGTCTCGTTATGCCACCGCGCGCTGGGCGCTGGGCCGGAAGGACCGCCTCTCTCTCCGTGCTCCGCTTCCAAGCCCCTCCTGTACAATCCGGGATTCCCACTACATCTCCCCATTTTGTCTAAATAGGAAGGTTCTAAACTAGGTATAAAACTACATACTATAGGGATCATCATAAGACAGTGTGTGGGAAAGAGGAAGGAACTAACATAAGTGAGGTCAAACTAAACATAAGTGAGGTCAAACTACCGCTAACAAACAACTACAAAGTGCAATTTAATATCTAAAATGTTGATACAAAAAAAATGTACAGGGATTGTTTTAAGGCTGTTTATCCTAAATAATAGAGTTCTAAGACTTGAGTGTCTTTTCTGGAATGTGAAGTAATAACAACCTCAACTATCTAATCTTCAACACCGTCAAGACCTGAGAAGGAAAATATATACCTAAAGTTGGAAGCATGAAGTAACTTCCAGAATATAGGAGAAGACAATGACAGTTAACTACCTGGACAGTCATCCACA